>BQKN01064737.1:134474-183528 GCA_022839385.1 Asparagus kiusianus
ATATAAGAACTAGAAATAATGTGAGAAGAGAAAAGCGGCGGAATCAGATGCCTAGTTTCCTGTGACATTGCTTGGTGTCAGAGGTGACAGGATTGAAATCCCAATGTAAAGAGCAAGTACTTAGATCAGGGGAATGGTATATTCCTCTCCGTCATTGTTTGCAAATGTGGTAAGATTTGAGAGAATAACTCATGTGATCTCCATGTGATTCTAGTCATTATTCTAGTTATTTTGAGATAGTTTTATTGATTGAAAACCAACAACATTAACTATTCTAATTGCATAACTTTATATAAACATGTAAATCTAAAGTTTTACTATTATTTATTAAGGGCCAAATTGATCTTAAATGCCTTGTAATTTCACCAACATTGCACTTAAGTGATCCCTGCTTTAAAAGTGAGCAGATATATGCCCCTGTTGAAGTTATTAATATGTGAGTATAGTCTCACATCGGATAGGATAAAAAAGGCTGATGGATCGAGTTAAAATAGGAGTTGGGGTCAATACCTAATAGATATAGTTTTTTTGGTTAAAATTTGTTCCTAACATATATTTAGAGACTATTGACTCTAAACTGGGCCCGATTTCTCCCCCAAAAATGATAAAGGTATCGAGAGAACCCACGAGTGTCCATAGAAGTGATATAGTTTGGTTAGCATGGTGCAAAACTTAGTGATTCTCATGGAAGTATATAGTCTCACATCGGATAGGGTGAGAAAGAATGATGGAATTAAAATAAGAGTTGGGGCTAATAACTAGTAGCTATAACTTTTGGGTTAAAATCTATTCATAACTACAGAGGGTGTTGAAGTATAACTTTTAGAAACTTTAGGGTTTACTTTCACTTGTCCTTCGGACGATTACAAACCCTAAGATACCGTTTGGCAATGGGTTAAGTGAGGGGTTAAGGAGACTTAACCCTCCTTAATCCACCAAGCTTAAAAAATCTATATAATGGTTAAAGTGAGTTAACCATCTATAATTTACCAAACGTAAAATATGCATAAGGGTTAGCCTAACCCTTCTAGGGATTAAAATGAGTCAACCCCTCAAAATAAGGGATTTACTAATATTCCTATTTGTTGTGCCAAAAGCTGTGTCGAAGAACCAAACCAAACGCCAATCCAAGAAAGCCAAACGAACTAAATATCAATGTACAAACAAAACACCAATTTTAACGTGGTTCGGCAAATTGCCTACGTCCACGGGGCAAGAAAACCAAATCAAACGCCAATCCAAGAGAGCCAAACGAACTAAATATCAATGCACAAACAAAACACCAATTTTAACGTGGTTCGGCAAATTGCCTACGTCCACGGGGCAAGAAAGGGGATGGGGTTTTCACTAATAGAGAAAGAGTACAAACTGAGATTATAAATCACTCGAAGGAACAAACTAATCTCACCAACAAGCTCTTAATCTCTCTAAACAAAACCCTAAACAAATAGCTCAGAAAATATCTCTTTTCTGTGCTCCAAATATCCCCAATTTGCTTCTCCAAATTCTCCCTTCCAATTGTTCCATATATATAGAAATCCTAAAATCATAAACATACTAGGAATTCTAAACCAAAAGCCAAATCAAATTAGGAATCCTAATAATCTATTACCAAAATAGATTAGGAGTCCTAATTATCTCATGTTACCAACATAGATTAGGAATCCTAATAACCTCATGTTACCAAAATAGATTAGGAATCCGCTATCCAACAATTCTCCACCTAGGCGAAGTTTTCCCAAAACTGAGCCAACACCAACCAAAACAAATGCCTCACTTGTTGCATCCAGTACGCCACGACAACGAACTCATGACAACGGATTCCATCCACACAAGCCGAGACCCAAACGGGAGTACGAACACTCACCCAAGTGTTAGTATCTACTCACCAAATCGGCTGCATCAAAACTGACTGCCTACGTATCCTCTTGCCCAAGGAATCAAGCCTTCACGTAGTTCACCCAAACGGCCACCAAAGGCCCTCAAACAAATAGAAAAGTCTGCAACTCTTTCCTAATATCGCAAACGGATCTGTAACTGATAGCGGCCCCAAACTGATACAAATCAAACACCTTCATCTGAGGTGAACCAATGGCCGTATCCAAATCATGTCCACCAGCTGCAACCGAATCCAAAACCAATCCATCATCTGCATCCGAAATCAAATGATCCCCAACCTGTGTCACCTCAGCTGGAATCCCAAATGACGCAGTATGATCTAGAGTATATGGAATAAGTTCCACCCAACATGAAGTAGCATCACCCTCCACCTGCTATGATATCCAAATGACCTGATCAACACTCTCCACCAGCCGAGAGTCAAAAGTGACATTCCTGCTCAAAACAAAATCAGAAGCTCCCAAACGATAATCAAATGAGCCTCCAAATCCTAAACGTGCAATCAGATCAAATCTCACATCCTCGATGTGATCAAATGCTGGGTAACCAAATATCCAACGCCGGCCAAAATCTGAAGCAGCTCCACCAGATCTAATAACTCCTAATGTAGCAGTCGACGACCTATGACTAAGATGACCCAAATATGTCGAAGCTCCAGAACCAATGTTCGACAACCAACGCAGATCTTCCTCTAGAAAGGAACGACCCATCGAAATTGTCATCTCATCTTGTCGCCCCAAAGTCTCAACACCAATGAAGTGTCTCCTATTACCGTGAGCTCGGCACAAACGCAAGAAAGGACCCCTACCAAAGTTAGAACAACGAGTTACCTTTCTGCCAATACACTTCTTCCAATTGTTGTTGACTTCTAGGACTTTACACCAACGGGAACTGGTCGCGACCCAATAATGCCTAAAATAATCACCAACTGCGGAAACTACAAAACGATTACCTCCCAATGATGCCTCCTTGGAAGGCCCTCAAATGCCTAACTGAACACCTCCTAAAAGACTCCTCGCTCGATGGATAGGAGTGCCAAACTCCATCTCGGTCTTGCTCATCCCAATATGCTCAAAGGACTTCCATCTGCAGGTCAAAGCACTCCTCAACAACCTATGCACGGCATCACCAATCAAATACCCAGCACTAAACAATGCCACAATCTAGCCAAATCCAATGAAGTCGTCAGAGCTCTATCAATCACCGTGCTCCCAAGCAAATAGTATAAGTTACTCTTTCTGACACCCTTCATCACAATCATGGATCCAAATGTAACCTTCAAGCGTGCATCCGTCAAGGTCATCTTATAGCCTGCTGCCTCCAAAGCTCCAAGTAAAATGATGTTCTTCTTCAACTGAGGAATGAACCTCACTCCAACCAACTCCCGAATCACCCCGTCACTTATCCTGATCCGAACAGTACCGATACCACCAATAGAGCATTTGTGATCATTCCCCATGAGCACGAAATCCCCTCTTTCTAACTCCTGAAAGCTGGAGAACCAATCCCTCCTAGGACAAATATGGTATGTAGCGCCCGAATCTAACATCTTCTCTGTAGAGTAGGCAACACAAACTAACGGCAGTAAGATAATGAGTAGCCTGAAGAATCCGAATCTGAATTGTTGCCACTAGTCTTGACAATATTCACCTCTGAAGCTTGTACAGCTTTCCCCTTATTCTTTCCGGCTTGATCATTCAACTTTAGGCATTCAGCTTTTCAATGTCCATCTTCTTTACAAAAAGCACACTGCTTCCTACGAATTCCAAGATGTGCTCCTCTAGAATGTGACCTTCTACCTCGGTTTGAACCCTTTGCTCTTGCAACCAATGCCCCCACTACCGGCTCAATAGAAGTCTCATTGTCCTTCTTCCTGGTTGGTAATTCACTAATGCAGCGGTGACCTCACTATATGAAAGAGATGCCTTCCCATTAATAAGAGTAAGGACAAACGTCTCATATTCCTCGTCGGGCAAGGAACTCAACAATAGCAACACATTATCGTCATCTTCAACAATGACATCTACATTCGCCAAATCTGCAAGAAGCTTCGTGTAGTGGTTCATGTGATCACTAATGGATGTCCCCTTCTTCAATTGGAAGCGATAAAGCCTCCTCTTCAAATGCAAGCGGTTTTAAACACTCTTCGTCAAGTACTTGCTCTCTAGGACCTCCCAAATCTTCTTCGTAGAAGTCTCATTCATCACATCATATTTTAGATCTTGAGTGAGACAAGACCTAATCACACCACACGCTGTCCGATTCATCTTTTTCCAAACCTTCTCATCAATGTCGTCCGATTTCTCGTCCAACTCCAACGTATCTTTCAAATTCTACGCATTGAGCGCATCCAATACTTCGTATCGCCAAAGTCTAAAATTATTAGTACCATTGAACTTCTCCACGTCAATCTTCATCGAGTGGATACTCAAACTTTGGACAGTCTTCACACCTGAAGAACTACCCTCAACTCTCTCTTTCTCGGCCATAATCCACAACACACCAACAACCAATGCGGAAACAAACGAAGAATAGATCCAAAACTGAGAAAAGAAAGAAGCTTTACCGAAAAGATCCCACCTTTCTCACCAACTGAAACCCTAGACGAACTTCCCAAATTGATCTACTCCTCTAAATAGCCCAAGTATAGCCCGAGCTCTGATACCAAATTGTTATGCCAAAAGCTGTGTCGAGGAACCAAACCAAACGCCAATCCAAGAGAGCCAAACGAACTAAATATCAATGCACAAACAAAACACCAATTTTAACGTGGTTCGGCAAATTGCCTACGTCCACGGGGCAAGAAAGTGGATGGGGTTTTCACTAATAGAGAAAGAGTACAAACTGATATTACAAATCACTCGAAGAAACAAACTAATCTCACCAACAAGCTCTTAATCTCTCCAAACAAAACCCTAAACAAATAACTCAGAAAATACCTCTTTTCTGTGCTCCAAATATCCCCAATTTGCTTCTCCAAATTCTCTCTTCCAATTGTTCCATATATATAGAAATCCTAAAATCATAAACATACTAGGAATTCTAAACCAAAAGTCAAATCAAATTAGGAATCCTAATAACCTATTACCAAAATAAATTAGGAATCCTAATTACCTCATGTTACCAACATAGATTAGGAATCCTAATAACCTCATGTTTCCAAAATAGATTAGGAATCCGCTATCCAACACTATTTAGAATGACCAAGAGTTAACCCCTCCATTTATAAAGAAAATACTCAAAATCTTTGTTATTCCGAGACACTAGAGCTGATCATAAGGGCTAAAATAAAACTTATTTAACGGGTTCATAATTCAATCCTTCGGATTATCAAATGGACTAACTATGTTACTCATTCTCCTTAGTCCTTTTTTCTTAACCCTTTGCCATACAAAGTTTTTGAAGTCGTCATATTAATATCTTTAAGTCTTGCAAACATGAGAATATTCCTTGAATATTTCTATGTTGCACTCACATGCTTCCAAGAGCTCTCCATAGAAAGCAATCAAATATCTAGAGAGAGATAAAAGATCTAGCTTTTAACTTAAGTGCAAATAATCAAATCAATCACACTATTATTAGCAAAGTGTCCTACTACAAGAAAGGACTATGGCATGGTAAACCCACATGATTCAGCTCGAAATCTTTAGAACTGTCCATGTGATCAATCTATCTTTTTCTTTTTAAGAACAGGTTATTTATTAATACACCTCTTTAGTTGGTAATTAATACTTCAATGTTTCTCTATTCACAACTCCATAGAGTATCAAACCATATGCAGTTGGTTAAAACAACCTTAATCTGAGATCAAGATTCTCAGTTCTTGTTAGTGAGAGAGAGGTATAGAGGATTAGTGGTATGGGGACTCATTTTGATAAGGGATTAAATTGGAAAACGACTGAATTTGGGAAAGCGAAATTGTACTTGCCCACAAATTAAATTGGAGAAAATGGTGGCATGCAAGTGGGAGAACTATGGAAGTCCTCTAGCTTTTGGTAGTGAGGTAGGCAATGCATTATAGTCTTTGAGTAAGTTATGAATTAGGAGTTTTCACCTAATTTTTGTTTCTTCGCAATATCTTAAGACTACAAGAATAATCATTTTGAGATATGATATAATGTTTATTGATACGGTCATGAAAAGTCTCAAGGAAAAAGTTAGAATTCGTTATTATGCAATGCGATCAATTAATATCGAAAATAAGTTTTTTATGAGCCGCTTTATTTTCATCTTACAGTAGTAGAAAATAACTTATTATCTGCTTTTGTCGGTCTGATATGATTTTGGCTTGAGTAATTGGTTGGTAAACGTGAAACAAAGAAACTTTCATACTCTATCCAAATCCAACTAGTTTGCGGTCCGTGCAAAGCACGGTTTTTTTTTTTTTTTTTTTTTTTTTTTTTTGCTACAGTAATCCCGCTTTTTTAAATACGGCATGTTTTGAATTTTTTGAAGTGCTACAGTATCCCGCTCTGCTATAGTATCTTTTAAACGTTACAGTATACCCGTGTGCTACAGTGTTATTTTTAATCAAGCATTAGCTACAGTAATAATACTACAGTAAATTCTACTGTAGCATTTGCTGTAGCGTGAACAGTGAATCTCTGATCCTCCTATTTGTATAAAGGAATAGATTTCACATCCATTAGTTACCCATTTAATCCTTTGATTGGTACAACTATTTTCAGCATTAATGAATATTTAAACCCTTTTTAAATGAATCTCCCTCTTATAGACTAGTTGGCTAGCACTTATCGCATCAAAATATCTAAACTATATACAACTGTTGGCCAAACTTAACCAAAGCATCCTCTAATGAGCTAATACATATTTAAGACTAGCTATAACCAAATTAATATTATAACTTCAAACAACATGATGTTTCTTATCTTGTGAGCATTCTGATATCTTATCCAGACTACGAAGAAACTAACTTGCACCAAGTTTATTTCTGTAGATTCACTGCGCAATAGAACTATCAACCTTTAAAAATTCAAAAAAAAAAAAAGTTTGAGCATTTTAAAATAAAGTGGAAGAGTATTTACGTATTGATCATACACCTATTGTCACGTTTTCTCCCTAAAATTCTATCTTCTTATATATATTTATATATATAAGAACTAAAAACAATATTGAATTTAAATGGAAAAGATAGAATTAGTACCCCACTAGTTTAAGCAAAGTCTAGTGTATATGAAGTCTGATTAATCAGGAGAGTAACTATAGGTTGATTTGTCAGACATACAATAACAGATCCTATGAATGTTGAGAGTCATAATGTAACATGTACTTGTTGCTTTACACTGAACTCAAGTTTATCGACAGAGTTGATTGTCCCAATTATATCCATGATTTTCTATGGATGATCTCAATGTAGTGTAAGAGTATTAAACCCTAGTTTATCAAAACCATAGTTCAGTGCCTCTTTCCTTTTGGTTAAATAGTTAGAAGTAGGTTTATAGATTTCGTCTAGTTAGAGCAAAGAGCACGAGCCACACGGTAGTTGGTGTTTTATTAGCTGTAAGCCTGTAAGCATAATGAGTAGAATTAAACTCAAGAGGAATATTCCTTGCCTCTACAAACTGTAATATGAGCCCTATTAAAAGTCATGTGCGCGCCATGTGATCACAGCGCAGACTCTCTTTCATCTCTCTCTTAATCATTAGCGCCAATCCCCACACCGATATTTAAAGTACAAAATCGAACTATAGTTAGATTTAAGAAGAAATTTTTAAAATAAGCCCAAAACATTTTTTTTAAATAGACCTTGTTTCTGGCCACGTCAACATCGTGGCTAAAAACTGAGTCGATTTAAAAAAATATGGTTCCTAATTAGTCGGGGTTGCCAACCCCGACTAATTAGGACGATCCCTGCCCGCCATCAATGGTTATGCCACTAAACAAGTCAGGGTTCGCAACCCTCGCTAATTTTATCGTGGCGTTAAATGGTCGAGGTTGAGAACTCTGACCATTTCGAAGTCCCAAGGGACCCCAAGTCGAAATGGTCGGGGTTCCCAACCCCGATCACTTAGCAGGGAGATGCGGCAGGTCATGAAATAGTCGAGGTTGCCAGCCCCGACTATTTAGCAGAGACTCTCTAACCCGAAAATTGGGAAGCGGTTAAGTCATGAAATAGTCGGGGTTGCCAACCCCGACTATTTGTGGTGGGTCCCGTCCCACTTATATATATGGACCGAACCCCTTCCTCCCCTAAAATCCCGATCTTTCTCCCTCTCCAACTCCGACCTCTCTCATTCAGCCGCCTACTTGCTTCTCCCAACCCCATTTTGAGGTCGAAATTGATCATGAAAATTTGTTTAAGATCTCTAGGGTAATTTCTCTTCATTCTTTCCTCTTTTTCTGTTATCTTCAACATTCAAATGTAGGGTTTTCTATCAAAATACAATTTTTAGGGTTTAAAATTTATTATCAATCACTATCTTTGTGGTGGTTCGAATGTTTTATGTGTTGATTGTTGTAATTAAAATTAAACTTCTAGGGCATAGAATGCTCATTTCTAGGGTTTAGAGTTTCCATTTTGGGGTTTAGGATTTTTGATCAAAATTATATGAGATTATTGGCATCTTGGATTTTTCCTCTCATTCAATGCCCTGATATGCGTTTTTAAATTTTTTACATTTAAATGATATAATCTTCTTTTGCATAGCTTGAATAATATGATTTTTATTACTTGTTCTTATGGTGGGAAAATTAATTATGGAATGAATAATATGCCAATGTACGTCGGAGGGGTAACGACGCCATTAATTATCTCGGAATCATATAGTTACTGTGACTTGATTAAGGAATTATACCAAGTTACGAAAATTGACCCACGAGAGTACCGACTAAAAATAATATGCAATTGATCCATAACTTTTGATAGAACGTCCGTAGTTGAGATATCAAACAATTATCATATGAGTATTATGTTTAATTTGAGCAAGTCGCAACCAAAGATATAATTGTTTATTGAAATATTTCCACATATAGTTCGTGCCAAATATTCAAACCTCCAGGAGAATTTTCACGCATGTTAGATTTGGGAGTTGAACCTAATGATTTTCTTTCTTCTTCAAGTGAGATGGAGCGGACTCAATTTCAATATGTAAGTACACCTTTATTTGGGGGAACGTCAAATGTCATGAACAATGAAGTCCTTTATGAAAAAATAAAACCGTTAAAAGGAGCAATAATTGAAGAGGATGAAAGAAGCAACGACTCTGAAGGT
Organism: Asparagus kiusianus; assembly: GCA_022839385.1. Taxonomy (NCBI): domain Eukaryota; kingdom Viridiplantae; phylum Streptophyta; class Magnoliopsida; order Asparagales; family Asparagaceae; genus Asparagus; species Asparagus kiusianus. The sequence continues at coordinate 143,605 of BQKN01064737.1, forward strand.
GAAGAGCAAGATAGTGCATCAATTGATAGCATGCAATTTATGACTTAAGACGTTAAAGAGAATCTGGATTGGCCTGATGAGGCTCATGTTAATAATGAATATTTTGAGTACAAACAACCACCCCCCGACGAGTTTGAAGATGATGAGTGGATTCGTTCTTCCATAGTACAAGACATGTGCATTGGCCAAAGTTCAACTTATAGAAAGGATGATGACTTCCCTTTCAAAGTTGGAGATTTATTCGAGACTAAGGACCAATTGGTTGATGCTATTTGTGATTACTCAATCAAAAAGAGTGTCAAATTCAAGCAAGTTAAAATCAATCGCACAAGTTATGATGCAATTTATTTTATGAATACACAAATGAAAGATCTAGCTGAGTGAAATGAAGTTGATTACGTATGTCCTTGGAAGTTATATACATTTGCCAGAAAAAAACATAATGGGCATTTTAGGATCACTGAATACTACGGTGTTCACACATGTAGCAATCCGCTATTAGAGCAAGATCACAGTGGTACATCTGCCTCTTACATAGTGTGGTTGATTATGCCAAAATTAAAGAAGAAGCTTGAACTAACTCCCGGTAATGTAATTGAGCTAGATAATAAGTTCATTGAAATGTCATATAGTAAAGCATGAAATGCAAGGAGAATTACGATGATAAAAATATTTGGTGATTGGGAGAAGTCTTATGCAACACTTCCTCAATATCTTGATGCGATCAAAAGAAGCAATCATGGATCTGAATATAAACTCATAACCAAAAAGATCAATCCGGGAGTTTATCAATTCACCTCTGTATTTTGGGCATTTGGTCTTTCGATCGAGGGATTTAAACTTTGTCGGCCGGTTCTTAGCATTGATAACATACTCTTATATAGTAAATATAAGGGTGTATTGCTTATTGCCACAAGAGTAGATGCAGATGGTGGCTTATTTCCTTTATCTTTCGCAGTTGTGAAGGTCGAGAGCAGTGAAAATTAGGAGTGGTTTTTTCTCTATTCAATTATATATCTTTAATGTGTTACCTCTTAGAAAATTTACTTTTATATCCGATATGATGAAAGGTATTCCTAAAGCATTGTACAGGAGATTTGACTCTCATCACCATCACCGCTATTGCTTAAGACATATTAAAGCTAATTTGAAAAAGAGCTTTGGTCAGATACATTTACAAAACCTTCTTTGGCAAGCGGGTTGTACACCCGAAATATGTGTGTATGATCAGATACAGGATCAAATCAAGGCAACATCTCAAGCTGCACATGACTGGATTGAGAGTAGTTTGGGAAGTGAATATGTCGACCGGTGGGCACGAAGTAAAGATGGAGGGAATCGGTTTTGCATGATGACAACTAATTGCTCTAAAAGCTTCAACAGTGTACTTAAAGGAGCTCGAGCAATGCCCATACATGCGTTGGTTGCGAGGATATTTTATAGACTCAATCACTATTTTGTCAAGCGGCAAGAGGATGGAGCAAAATGGGTAACGTTATAGACACCAAAAATAAAGAGATTGTAGGGTCTCGTGTCGTGCAGGCAAGATCAACAAAGATTGTTAGATTTGCTATAGATGAATGGCATGTTACAAACAAACACAGTCATAATTACACTGTCAATTTACAAGGGACACAATGTGCATGCACTTGTAACATACCATAATTGTAAAAATTTCCTTGTTCACATGTTATAGCGGTTACATCCAAGCAATTTTGGGGTGCAAATACTTTGTATTACACATACACTTCTGAGTGGTATCAATCAAGCCACTATATAGATTCATACAAGGAGTGTTTTCATCCCATTGTAGATGGTCATTACTGACCACCCTATAACGGATCGCATGTTTTACCTCATAAATATAAGAGACAAGCCAGACGTCCGCAATCAGTACACATAAAAGGTACGAAGGATGAAGGACGGGAATGAGCTTCAAAGAAAAATAGGTGTGGATATTGCAGACAACCGGACCATAATAGATCTCATTGTCCTACCAATCCAAATATATAGCAATTAATTAGTATAATTTATTTAATTTATAATTTTATTCTACTTCCTTTGTAAGTTAATGTGTATATATAAATTCTATAATTTACTTATAATTCTAATTTATCATACGTCATAATACTTACACATTTTAGCTTTATATGTGCAGTTATTTATAGTATGCAGACGGGACCATTGACATATGAGGTCTTATATGACTAAGATCGACACTGATCCGTGAAGATAGACCCTAGAGAGGTGAATTATATTTTTATTATGTTCAATCATTTTAAATTTTCAATGTTATTACTGTTATTGAACATTTACACTGCTTCATATATGCAGACCCCGAGTATTACTATTATTGATCATACTCGTGCATATCGAGTTGGGATTTGACGGATCCACGAGTCCAATATTATGTTCGTTAAGCAGGCTCTTTTGAATATTCACAAATAAAATGGGTAAGACTCGATTGGCCTCTCTTGACGGCATTGATTGAACGATGGAGGCCCGAGACAAATACATTTCACATACGTTAAGTAGAGTCAACTATTACTCTGCAGGATGTAGGGGTTTTACTCGGTCTCAAAGTGGATGGAGATGCTGTTTCGGGTACCGATAACTTCAACTCGATAGGAGTGTGCGAATGATTTTTGGGTCAAGCTCCTAATATGAAGGGTGGTAAGATCAAGCTCGAGTGGTTACGAAATAATTACATGAATGTACTGATCAATGCAACTGATGAGTTCGTCAAGAGCTATGCACGTGTGTATATACTCCATATGATCAGTACCATTCTATTTCCGGATTCCACTAAGAATTCGGTGCGTGTTAGATGGTTGTCACTTCTTGAGGATCTTGAGGAGTGTGGAGAGTTATCCTGGGGGAGTGCAGTGTTAGCTTATCTCTATATAGAGATGATAAAAGTGGCATTCGTCCAAAATAAAGAATTTAAAGGTTGCCTCACTTTGTTGCAAATATGGTCATGAAAGCGATGACATTTGGGAACACCAGATTTGAGGGAGACCAGCGCTTTTGATGGCCAGATTCCGTTAAATTGCAGGTATATTAGTTTGTAATAGATATAATTACATATAATTTTATACATTTATTTCAATCTATACAAAACCTTTGTATTTCAAATAGATAAAATGTTTTCAGATATTGACAAACCTCCCCAAAGGGTCATAAAAACTTTTACAGAAACGAGCTTGATCTACTGAAGGATGAACATGTATAAAATCATAATATCTAACTATATTCAATCAATATATCATTTGTTACTGATATGTAAATTTACATAATCTTCTTTATAGGTCAAGTGGATACCCTATGAACTACTTTTAGCTTCACTACCAGATATTTGTAGAGATGGTGAAGATATATGGCGTGCTCGAGTACCAATAATATGTCTTGAGATTGTTAAAATACACGTGTCCAACTGTGTGCTCCGACAATTTGGATTAAAACAACATATTCCAGATCCTGTAGAAAGAATAGAGTGAAATCCCCAAAAAGGAGCACATCATCAAAATTGGGAGATAATTCATCATGCTTACATTGAGAATTGGGATTTGAGGGAGGAAGCTGTAGTGATGGATTGGGCTGACGCACTAAAACTAGATGTATACTTACGATGGTACTGGGGATTACTCGTCGATGAATATTTCGAGAGAACAAAGCATCTAAGGAGTACATAGCAAAAGGTCCAGTTGAGAGAGAGTTGGTAAGTGTATAGGCAAAATATACAATTATTTTGTGATTATTATTTTATTATCATCCATAATCCTCTTTCGCTTTTTATCTTATAGGTACAAGAACTCGACGAGGTCGCTTCTATTGCACATGATGCATTGAGATCGACTACCGACCCAGGGGCGAGGAATGCATTTGTTCGCATCATAGGAAAGATTCAGTCCGCTCTTAGAAGGACGCGTCATGCGAATCATGATGGACATGAAAAACAACTCATTGGGCACGAGCATCGACGGGTCCAAGGACACACGTGAGCAGGCTCAAGTCGTGCACATAATGAAGCTGTAGGCTCATAGCAAGCTCAAGCCGGATGTTCACAGTAGGTTCAAGTCGACGATGATGTTATGCGCTCACAAATTCACACACAACCGGATGTTGAGATCATCCAAGCTCATGTTGAAGGTGAACATGGAAGGGGGAGAGGAAGAAGGGACAAAGCGAGACGGAGAGGGAGAGTGAGAAAAAAGGGGGTTCTAAATATTTGTTAAATTTTGATATATTTCGTATGATGTTTATGTTTGAAATGCTATGATGTTTATGTTTGAAATGCTACTATGACTTGATTATGGTTGGAATTTTAGTAAGTAAATTAAATGTTATGTTTTTGTTAAGGATTTGTTATAGATGTAATAATTATATAACGATATGTGTTTATTTGTGTTTGAAATTGATTATGGATTCATAAATGTGTAGCAAGAGAGTTGGTGTTAAACTTGACAATTTTAGTCGAGGATTGATATATGTTAGCAGGAGATGAGATTTTCCAGGAAGTGTGTGTTGGATGGTCTCTGCCCATTTTTGTGTGGGGTGACTCAGGCTATGCAAACGATCGGGGTTAGGAACCTCGACAAAATTAGTCGGGGTTACGAACCCAGACTTGTTTAGTGGCCTAACCACCGATGGCGGGCGGGTGTCGTCCTAATTAGTCGGAGTTGGCAACCCTGACTAATTAGGCACCAGATTTTTTTTAAAATCAACCCAATTTTTGGCCACAATGCTGACGTGGTCAGATATTGGGTCGGTTTCTGGAAATAACTTGGGAGTCGATTTTAAAAAATGTTTTGAGGTTATTTTAAAAATTTCTTCTTAGATTTAAAATTAAAATTTTAAAATAGTTGAGAGACTTTAAGCAAATAAGATAATTTTCAGGTAGCATCCTTGTTTGCTGTATCACGTGACTCTCCAGGCTAGCTTCTCGAAGTGGATAATACATGGGATCAAGTGACATCTCTCTTTAATTTTCTCTTCAATTTTTAGTTTTCTTTTTCTTTTTTCTTTTATGAGGGAGTTATACTATTTTAATAGGGTCTTAAGTACGAAGGGAACAACATATACTTCAGACCTCAACTTGTGTAAAGTTATAGCCTCTACATTATACTTAGGTAGCGCAAAGAGAATAACTATACACAAGTCGTATAATGTTATATCATATGTTATATCATTTGTTGCAAAGTTATAGCCTTTACAAAGTTCATCATATGTTATTTAAATGACATAAAATTCATGATTTTTTTTCCTTTTTTTTTGTGAAATAGGTTCTCAAAAGTGTAATCATGTCCAATATGATATCTATCATATCAATATTTTCTAATCTATTCTTGAGTATTGAAACTCGGTCCATGCCCAACAAATTGGATATAGAATGAAACATGCGCAAAATGCATATCAACAAATATTGGATATCAGAAATTTTTTGAAAACCAAAGCACCTAAATCATGTGACACGAAATCAGTGTAAATATCACAAATAATCTACAAGCAGATTCCATCGGCAACGCACCTAATCTCTAACTAGACCCCAGTAATCAAATCCACTAATCTGACTCAAAAGTTACTACATTCCTTCGATTTAAAAGTGTATAAAATATTTGTATCCATAAGATGTACTCTACGAGTTGCAAATTAAAATCACAGTTGCAAAAAAGAATAAAGGCCTTGTTGCATATTAGGTCTTTTTATCGCTCCTACTAAAGAGTTGGTTTTCAAACAAGGCAATATCAAAATTTCCAACAATTTCAAATTGTAATAATTTCCCGTTTAAAAACTAAAATTGTTTAGTAGAAAGGATAGAAAAAGCAATGTGAGAGAACTGAAAGGTAATTTTGCACATACCAAGATTTGAAAGGTAAGTTTGCAAACACGAAATATTTGAGGGGTATATATATGAGAAAACCCTAGAATAAAATGAACAATCAGTATAATAAAATGCTCCGCAGCAAAAGCTTTAGATCACAGCAAATGGTGAAGCACATATAAAATTAAAAATGCCAACCTCAATCCTATCATCAAGCAAAAATTTTCATTAAGAGACCCCATACCACATATTTGAATGTAGAGAACAAGACAGAAGTTCCACAACCTGGCAAAAAAATATGCATCTATGGAAAGAAAATAGCAGTAACTTCCCATTTTCCTTGTGAAATTTGTTCTGAGATCTCTAAAAAAGAAAAAAAAACAGAGTTAAGATACACAACCAATGGCCAGTAGAAATTGGTAGCCCAACCAAATCTGAGTTGCCGATATCTTTAGAATATAACTACAAGTCACCAAAGTATCAGATCCTTGCAATCTCCCTAGCAAAGCCTCCAATAAGTTGCAGGACATGTTAACCCTCAAGTTCCATGACTATATACTCACTTTCTTAGCTCACAAAATTCCAAGTACTTGAGTACATAACTCCAGCCATTCTGAAACCCAAATGCAATTCTCGCCCCAAAGCCAATCCCATTAACAAGGAAAATCTCCATGTAGAAATTGGGACGCATGCTCATATTCCTCATCCTAAAACTCCTCATCCTTCATAGGCTAATCAGTGATTTATATTCTTCGTCATCCAAACATCCTCGATCTCTCAACACATCGATTAACATATCAACATCCTCCATCTTCTCCATCTCCTTACAAAGTGCTACAATATTTGCTACATTTCCAGGCTTTGGCCTCCAATTACTTGCACCATTATATGACGCAGCATTTTTCATACACGACAAAGCCTTGGAGATTTCTTTATCCTTCACATATCCTTCTGCTAGTATCTCCCATGTGATTGGTTTTGGCTTGCCACCTTTTTCTACCAAGCGATCAAGAAGTGCCTTGGCCTTATAAACAAGCCCTTGTCTCGAATACCAACCCATAAGAATGTTGCATATCCTAGGATCAGCATTCGATGTAGTTGAAAGCCACTCTTCGTAAATATCTTCGGCTTTATCAATATTGTTGATTCTAACCAAAGAAGCAAGCATTGCTTGATAACCCATATTCAGCATATTAGGAAAACTCGACTTGTACCAATCCCATACTCGATATACTTCTTGTTTTTTTCCTAGGCTGCTATAATATCCAAGAAGATAATTGAAGGGTGTTCGATCTCTACCCGTAACCCTAAGCTCCAGCTCCTTTAAGCAATTTTCAGCCTTTTCAAATTGACCAGCTTTAATATACATTGTAGCAAGTGTACTATAAGTGGTCCAATTTGGATTAATGTTGCTATCAGAAATCATTCTTTCCATCACTCTTTCCATCTCCTCTATCTCTTCCATGGCTGCGCAATTTGTGATCCAGATATTATAGGAGTATAAGTCAAATTGGATATTCTTCTCCTTCATCTCGTTAATGATTGTAATAACTTTCTCATGTTCTTCAAGATTCATATATAATGTCATCATCACATTGTAAGGGAGTGCATCTGTTACATAACCTTGCGCTTTCATTGTCTCAAGAATGTTCTCTGCTTTTTCTTTCATCTTTGCTTGGCCATACGCATTTAGAAGTGCACCATATGTGCGTTTGTCTTTTAGTTCATCTGAAAGTGAATAGAAATAATTTTCTGCATGCGAGATGTCATGCACTTTGGAGATAAGATCCAACTGGATTGCCATGTCACTGGACGTAAAGGTAAAACGATCTCCTTGGGCAGTCATCCACCCATAAATCTGAGAGAACATGTTCAGGCCAGAAAATATTAATTTGGGGGAAAAGAAAGGTCTGATTGCATAATAAATAATGGTAATAAAAGGAAACAAAAAGAAACAAGAAAGTTGGAATTGTGTTCTTTAGTTTTATAACGTCCTTATTGCAAACTTTGTGCAACGTCGCTCTGATCATCTTTCAGAAACCACATGATGGAGGTAGAAACCATATGATGGAGGTAGTCACTTGTTTCACTTTCACAACATAATGATATCAAGAAAAAGGATCCTTTGGTCGCAACATTATTACTTATTCCATGCATTACTTATACTGATACAATCATCATAATGAAAGAGGCAAGATATCATTCAAAAGTAAGGACTTGATTGATACAAATCCTAAGCCCTAGATAAATAATCATCTTGCAGATGTTGGCAACTGAATGGTTACATGAATCTCTGATAAAAAGGCAATAACAATAAACTACTAAACAATGTTGAAATAAATCAATCTTCAGAAAGTTTTGGTAAAGAAAGATAAATAGAATTACTTTCCATACCTTAAAATATATTAACTAAACCAACCAAAAGAAAAGGATCCAATTCCCAAGGAAAATAGATAATATGTTTTTAACATTATCTGATTGCTCTTCCTTTTATATTTTAATTGGTATTTTCTTAGATAACCACCCATTTAATTTCAAACTAGAAAACTTCTAATTTTATTCATTTGATGCAATGTTATCTCAGCTCAGTCTCCTAAAATATGAATAAAAATTACTTGCCTCGTATTTGTTAACTACATCATATCTTAGGATGTCTTTTTAAGAACTTTATGGTTTCAAGTGAAAAATGGTAGCGCATGATGTCAAGATCCTGACAGGACCTTCAAGCAGTGGATTTGTCAAACTTTCACTCCATCTCCCGAAATTTCGATCCACCATGCAAATTGACTCTTCTATTTTTTTTTTTTTGTACTCATTTTGGGAGTACAAATCTAGACCGCGTGCCGCATGCAGCCATATGTAATCCGCTTTTGTTTCTTATACCAGTCTACATATCACGGCCTTCCTGCAGAAAAGTGATACACCAATCATGGGAATTTAAGAAAGATTAAAGTTGAACTAGAAAAGAACTCCAGCCTAAAAGTTCCATAATTATTTCAACTATTAGTACAAACTGTAGCATATTTATTGAATTCCTTTTGAACAGATCTTTTGTAAAAAAAGCTATGTTGCGTAGAAATGGTACGGGCACAGGACGTGGAAATTTTGGAAAAAGTAGGGCATGGAGACACAACTATATAAATATTTATGTACACATAATGTGTATACATTAATATTGAAATCAATAATTTACATGAGATCAATATTGTTGTTAGTTCACATTTTATGAGAAATAAAATTCCTATAATATTTTAACGTTTCTTTTATTATGTGGGTTATAAATTGGAAAAACCATTTATTTTTGAAGTAGATACTCAAATGACCCTTCAAAATCACAGTTCAGATTCTGACTTATGTTCAATGAGTTTCAAAAAGTGAATGTGAAGTGTAGGATATTCCTTTTAGAAATGCATGACCAACGTTTTAAATTAAAACATGTATTGCATAATTGAGTGTATACATGTATGCATATACGCTAGGAGGGTTTGTGGAGTTTGGATACAAGGCACGGGTACGGGTACAAGTACGTGTCGAGCATGGGTTTGACTTTAGATAGAAGTACCTAGGTAACATAGTAAAATAACCTAAAAAAATCTGCTAATCATCGCTTGAGTTGAAACCAACAAGCGGTTGTTCGACCTCAATCAAAATTCGCTATGCTCTTGAGAGCACTTCAAAAACTTCTTACTTAGACACACTTTGACCCGCTTTATGGAGGTGGTAAAGTGGAATTAAGGTCCAGATTTAGTCCATCACATTGTTGTAAAGAGCGGCCTAGGCATCCGCCTAGGCGTAGGGTGGCCGCCTAGATTTGGCCTGAGCGGACAATCAAGGCGGCCGCTCTGCCTACGCGGCACCTAGGGCCGCCTAGGTCCGCCTAGATTTTTGAATAAAAAAAGAAAAAAAAACTAATTTTAAACTAAAACCCAGCCCAAACTCGAACCCATTACTAACTCTTAACCTAACCCTATCTCTCTGACTCTCTCTCCCTCTCTCTCTCTCGTATTCCCGTCGCCTCCTCTTCTCAATCTCCCCCAGTCTCCTCTCCCGCCGCCGCCTCCTCTCTCGCCTCCTCCTCTCCCGCTGCCTCCTCATCCTCTTCACTGCCACCTCTTCTTTGCTCCAGCCACCTCTTCACCGGCTGCTCTTCTTTACTACTGTCTTCTCCTCGAGCTGATCACTACACTTCCTCCTCGAGCCACCTTGGCTCTTCGCCGCCTCTTCCTCTTCATTGTCAGCCCTCCTCTCCTCTTTTCAAGGTAAAATTTTTATCTTTTTTCACTGTGATTAACTGATTATGTTGGGCATGGTAATATTTCTCAGTATTTGGTTACTATTTTAGCTATTTAGTATATATATGCATGGTTGATTATGGATCTAAGGCTATTATTTATTTATTTTACAATTTTATAGGAAATTAATACATATTTTTGTGAATTATTATAATTAAATAAATTTAAAAATAGCAAACGCCTAGGTGCTAGGCCCCGGCTCGAATGCCTATTCCGCCTAGCACCTTCTGTAACATTGTTCCTTCATACAATTATTTTGCCTAATTCAACTTGAGTAAAAGTAAATTTAATTTTATAAAATGCATATTCTCCAATTTATTATTTCGCTATGGTCTTAGTAGTAACCGCAACTATATTGATGAGGAAAGGATCTTATAATAATAGAATTCTTTACTAGTCTTCGAAAGATATTTCTCAATTATTTCATACTTTCGTGTAAACCTCCTTTTGCCAAAATTTTCTTAAATCTTTATATCATGTTTTTTATTGTACTGATATTCCAGGTTTTCTTAACTCTTTAAATTGTAACCCGATTAACTTTTCGCCTCAAAAGGCTTGATTTATTATTGCATTTGACTAATGTGATTAAAAGAAATTATTTTTAGCTAATACTTCTTTATTTATATATTTGGAAAAAAAACAACAATATTCATGCTTTTATGCTTTTTTATTTACATGTTCATGTTTAATACTTAACATGTTTTGATATTTACATCTTGATCCTGGTAAATTATAAGTCAGATTTAATTCTTGTATCATACGTAAACTAATGTATGGACTAACTAAAGCTTTATACATGATGTTGTCATTACTTTCTAGAATTGATGCATTGTGATAAAAGTCACTATATTTATCTTTGAGACGATTCAAATTTAAATATATAAATTTGATAGGCTTAATTGCACTTAGATACCCTATAGTTTCACCTCCATTCACTTATATACTCTCACTTGTTTCTGACATCATTTATATACCATAAAGTTTCTAAAACCTGTATTTATATACCTTACTTGTTTTGGCAGCACTTATATTCCCTAAAGTTTCTAGAACTTGCACTTAACTACCCTAAAGTTTTTAACTTGGTACTTAAACATTTTACACTGTTTAAAGTTTGCACTCAAATACCTACAGGTTCACATAAATGAGGGCATTTAAGAGTCCGTTTTTAAAACTTTGGGGTATTAAAGTGCAAGTTTAAAAAACTTTATAGAGTATGTAAGTGTTGCGAAAACAAGTGAGAGTATATAAGTGCAAGTTTGTAAACTTTAGGGTATATACGTGTTGCCAGAAACAAGTGAGGATATATAAGTGCAAACGAGGGGAAACTATAAGGTATTTAAGTGCGATTAGGCCAATTTGAAACATCAATGTCCAACTCTTTCTATGTTGGAATTTTTTTCTCATTCTTCCATTTTGTATTTTCTTTTGCTCTGGTTACTTGATGTTCCTAATTTATCTAAAAATGTCCTTATGCTTTTCACCATAAGCCCCTATAAACCCTAAAAAATACCATGTTGCTTCTCCATTTTGCTTTCTCAAAACATTGTTAAAAAACTTAATAATCTATTGCAGTACAAGACTAAATAAAGATTTACTCATAACATTGTGCTCAATACTTTCTAGAACAAATGTATTAGACATGGAAGAAAAAATCATTATGTTTATCTTTGAGATGATTCAAATATATAGTGTATTGTTGCATATAAATTTAAAGCATCAATAGCTATTATCTCCTTATTATTTTCTCAATTTTCCATTTTGTAATTTCTTTCACCCTCTATTATTTAATATATTTTTATTTATCTTAAAATGTCCTCGACACTTTTTACTGTAGGCACTTATAAACCTTAAGTGATATCATGTTTCTTCTCCATTATTTTGCTTTCCACAACAATGTTGAAAAGTTAGCATCATCTATTGTACAATTTATGAAACTTCATCATCTAAAGAAGTAGGACTGTTCCAAACATGAAGTTCTCACATTTTCAAAACGTTTCAGTTACACACATCGCGCCCATGTTGGACACAAAACTTCTATTTTGCATATCTATGCCTCCATGCCCATGTCAATGCAACTAAGTTATTGAATCATTGATCATTAATTTTTGTGTCCATTAATCATTAATCATTAATCATTAATCATTAATCATTGAATCATTAATCATTGATCATTAATCTATGTCTCCATGCCCATGTCAATGCAACTAAGATATTGAATCATTGATCATTAATTTTTGTAAATTTATAAGTGTAACCACTGTTTAAAGAATAAAATGGAGATACTTGTGAAAAGTTTTAATTTCTTTGAAAGAAAGTATAGTCATATTTTAATTTTAGATTGTCATGATGCAATATTCAATTTAAAACCCTAACTTTACAAGGTGTGAACCTAAAATAATTGCGGATCTTCTCTCATATATCTTTTTTTCTCTCCTCTAGTTCTTGTTACAAATTCCTAGTTCTAAATAGGAAACTCATATCTCAATTTGTTCATATTTTAGCATGAAAGCGGAAAATTCCACCATCACGACATCACACCCATATTAACCCAAATATCTCTTTTTCTTAACGTACGCAAATTTCCAATGCATCATCTGCAATAGAATTTAAGTAACTATCAATTTTGAATCCATTTGATTGATTCAAAGTTCTTATCCATTTGACACTTGAGGTCCAATTTACTTTAACTATGCGAAAATTGACATAGAAAAGACTCCCATTTGGAAGATCATAAGCAAGGAGGTAAAGAAAAATAAAGAAAACTATAAAAAGGTGGTTGAACTAATTTGCATTAGAATTCTAGCTTTTAGTTAACAAAGTAGCCTTATCTATAAAGAGTAAGTTATCAATTTGGATTACAGATTCTTTCATGTATAAAAACTATATTTCCTGTCATCAATTTTATCGCTTCTATAAAGATAGATCTCCATCGAGTTTCTTCAATAAAAAAGAATTGAGATGTTTAAGAAAATTAAAATTTCTTTAGAAGAGAGTATAGCTTTCTTATAGTTTTAGATTGTACAATGCAATCATGGATGTGAAGTCTCAGAAAAAAAAAATTGTTTTATCCTTCTTTCTTTTTCCTAATTTCTTGTTATAAATTCTAACTCCTAAATAGTTTTTAAATCATCTCCAAATCTATCCTTCACTAGTTGGTCTTTCGAAATGTAATAGTTTCAAGACAAGTCTTATAAACCACAGCAGCAGAAAGGAAGTTCTATCTATGTAATAATGGAGCATAAGCTTTGGTTCCATGATTTCAAATAGAAAATTTTCAGTTGGTGTTTTCGAGTTTTGAGACCCATCTTATCCCTTAAAAAAATGATTTTTGTAAAAAAGCATTTCTTACAAAGTTTTATTAACTCAAGCATAAGAAATTAACTTCTGATATTCATTGTCAACTTTCTTGAAATTTCATCAAAACACATGAGCATAACCTTAAAAACATCCAACGTAGAAATATAGGACAAAATTTTCCACGCCAAGTCAGTTATTAATAAGGAACTATATTAAGCTAGCAATAAGCATATAATGGTAGCAACACATGGTTCGCATTAAAATCCCCAGTATCTAAGCTTTATAAATTATAATCAACTTCTGTAATTAAGATGCTTAATTTATATATTTGGTGCATAATTGGTCATGTAATTTAGATCCTTATGCAAAATGCTTCCAACCAACTTGTTTATCGAACGACCATGGTATCACAATTTTAAATTAAAACTATATTTTAGCCATATTCAAGTTGTATCTTTATAGCAAACATGCAAATCAAGTTATAAGATTGTTATACCTGCAATAATTAATAGTAGGAATAAATATTGTTCACCACGATCTACTAACATGATAAAATCATTCTTGATGACCTCCTTACCATGATCCATCATTGATTATTTCATTGCCAAATCAAATCCTTTTGATCGGTTAGACAGTAAGCAATAAACAAGCCACTACAATTCATTCCACATACAAGTTTGAGAATTGAAAAATGAATGTAGAGCCATTATTTGTGGGCGGTCAAAAATGCAAACCCTTAGTAAGATCAACCAAGCACAAGTGTTGGTCCTACTAATTGCATTTCGTTCATTCAACCATGACCAATGGACTCAACAAAGTCAAGAGGGTCTACAAAATTGGCCAAGGATTGGGGATCCCAAGACCTTAAGTCAAACATGTCATAGATCAATACTGAGCTTAGGAACAAGTTGTGGCGTGTAGCTAAGTGGCACATAACTAAGTGGCGCACGATTAAAGTGGCACACCTATGAGATGGCACATCAACAAAGTAGTGCGTCAACGACGTGGCAGACCAGTGAAGTAGTGCACAATACCATATACAAAGCCATTAAAGGAGATCAATTTGGCATGATAGTGACTAACTCCAGGTAGTCACATCACCAAAATATCCTACAATGAATATAACAAAATTGGAAGGATAGATAAGGGGTGCGCAGCTATAGCTGTGCGCATTATAATGAGTCTAAAAACAATGTTTTAATTGGATTTGGATTAGTTAGATGATTAGAACTATTTTTGGATAATTTGCTTTGGACTATCTAAAACTAATTAATTTTCTTTTATAATAAATGAAGAAAACTTCTAGAATAAAATAAAGTTGGATTAGTTTTCGATAGTTGGAGATTATGAAAGTTTGAAACTCTCTCGTGCATGAGAAAATTGTTAGAGTGATAGACTTCGAATATGGTTGTTAGATGTAGTGAACAAAGTTCAACTTCGAGGTATACTTGTTATTTCAATTAATTTTCGCCCTTTTTATCATGTGTTTGGCATGTGATAGACTGAGGTTGAAAATTCTTCTATGAGGGGTTATAGTGAAAAAATTTCAAAGCAATTCAATGGTATAGAAGTTCAAAAGGATTATGTGCAAAGCCCCTCAAAGTTAAGGGGAGTTTTATTGAATTAAAATAGTATATCTACAAATTAATCCCTTTTTATTTGTCAATCCTTTCTTTTGTAGAAAAATCTTTATCGTCCAACATGTATCCCTAGATAGTAAACCTTGTCATGTGAAATCCCTAGTTGAATTTGGACTATTATCTATTAAGTGAAAACGAATTCAAATTTTTCTTTCCGATTCTATTGGGACTAATTTCACATATTTAGGCCCCAAATCCCCATTTACATCAAAAAGAAAAAACAGGAGATTTCTCTCTCACTCTAAAGTCTAAATTGTTTATAACTTCAAAGTTTTGGCGTGCGGCAGGAAACTTTAAGATCCACATCTCGTACTAATGAAATAGTCTGCTACCTCTTTGACCACCATATCCCCCACTCTCTCCACCTCGAATCGCCACTTCCAGCTATTTCAAAGCTCGAACTCACCCTCAACATCACCTATATCATCTGGATGATCTACCTAACCCCCTCTGGCTCGATCTATTTCGACTACCAAGAGATCGTTAACCAATAACCTGTCAACTGCATCTCTACGCTCTACATGTTTTCTCATGTCTTGGAACTCCCTCTCGAGCTCCATCTTTACTGAAAGGAGTAAAATTCGTCATACATTTGCAAAGCAATGAAGGGAATGAAGGGCAAGTGCAAATGGTGGTGAATGTCGAGGTAGTTAGAGAGATTACAATGATCAACAAAGATGAATGCGTGAAGGAATGGGTGAAGGGATGAAATAAGGAGCCTGTAGTTCCAATGGTGATGATATTGGAGGAGATTACGGAGGATTGCGACAATGAGAGCAAGTGTACGGTGTGTTTGGAAGAGTTTGAGTCGTCAAATAGCGAGAAGAGTGATAGTATGGACTATGGATATTATGATGCTTGCATGCATTTCATTGCGATGCAGTCTTGAGTGGTTGGAATCGCATCCTTCTTTTAAAAATCATGATGTTGATAGGTCTAATGTTCAATTTTATCTTAATTCATTTCATTTTAATTCGTTAATATTGATTTCTATTCTTAAAGAAAATTCAGTTTAATCCTATTAGAGTATAAAAATATTATTCACAATTCTTATCACAACTTTAATGTTTTGATATGATTATAGAGAATTTGAGAATTTATTAAGAAAAGATATACTTCTTTTGCGTTTCTTCTTTAGAATAGGTTTTAGCAATGTTGAAAATAACGATAACACATAGCATAACGCTCACCTCCAGTTAACGTAAAACGCAAAATAGCTTAACTCTTAATGTAGGTTAAATAATTTATTATTATTTAACTTTTTATTGATACATAATATTAAAATAAAATAATATGAATAATCAATACGGTTTTCGAACACATCATAAAAATACTATCATAAATCAATAGATATTAACAATTTCACAACAAAATCAACCATGTATGCTTTAACAATCATTCCATAAGCATAGTCGTTAAAAAAATATACATCACACATTATCACAGTAAGTTCTAATAAGTAATAGCACATTATAAATCTAAAAACAACTAATAGTAATCCAAGTGAAGTTACAGCTTTTATTTTTAAAAGAAAAGTACCAGTTTTTATTACTTCTAAATCTGGTTAATTAGAAGAAAAAAAGTAAATAGTAATTCTTTGATCTCTTTTTAATATTTTTCAGTGCAAAGTCTGATTAATTTGAAAAAAAACTCAATCATAGCCATTAAAATTCTTTTAAAAATCAATCTCAGTCCTTTAATAATTTAACCTAAGTTATAGAGCACTATGAAGACGCGTTACAAAGCGTACGTTATGAGTAAAATAACATACGTTATTTTGTTTTTACGTTATTTTCCAACACTACGTAGCGACAGGGTGACACTACGTTACACTATGCGCTATTTTGCGCTACGTTACACTATGCATTATTTTGCGCTATGGAACGAGCTATTTTCTACACTGGGTTTTAGAAGCCTAGATGGATATTATGAATGGTCCCTTTTTTACTGAATTCACTGATTTTATATAAACCCTTTTGATTAAATAATCATATATAATCAAGTTCAACTAGCAAAAAAATTATATAAAGTTTGCGGTCTTCATTTAGATCCAAACTAATTAATTAGTGGTGATAAATTGTTTTCTCGCAATAGTAAAGAGCTTCGGAGCTATTTTGTAAAGCTAATTAGTTTTTGGATAATCAAAATTAATAGTAAAAAGAGTTAATTCTCATACTAATTTAACTTGGATGATTTGTCTTATTAGAAAAGAGAGTTTTCTTCTTAATATAAATTGTTCAAATTAAAGGAGAACAATTTGGCATGGTAGTCACTAACTCCACAGTCACATCATCAAAATATCCTTCTTTGAATATAACAAAATTGGAAGGGCAAATCCATTAATGCTTGGTTTGATAGGAGGTATAAGGAGGGAAGGTAAGTTGAAGTAATGTTCAATGAGTTATAAGAAGGGATATACCTGTTGTAGTTCTTATTTGGTTGGAAAGGGAATAAAGGGAGATACATGGATTTTTAGTTCATTTCACATTTTCTCTCTTCACACTCGTGTCCCTCCAAATTAGAGTGATTCTCTCTTCACTTTCTAGTTTATTTTTCATCTTCTCTCTCCTTATCTCACATTATGTCACCTTACCCTCTAAAAACTCTACAAACGAAGATGTTTAAGTGTGATGTTTAAGTGTCCCTCACCTTGTTCTACATCCCTCCTACCAAATCAAGCCTAAAGGGTGCTCAGCTATAGTTGTGCGCACCACAGTGAATTTAAAAATAATGGCTAAAATAGAGTGAGTAGCTATGCACAGCAATAATTGTGCACACCATAATAGGTCCAAAATAAGAAAGCTTCCTCCAATAGTGAGTGCATGTCTTATAATCAAGGTTTTAAATAGGATATTAGGGATTTATCAGACGGCCAAAATCCTTATCGGATAGCGAAAATCAATGATATATCGATAATAAATAGTATTTATAATATATCATATGATGTATATATATAATATAATACCCCAAATTGTAATCTTACCATACTCCCCTTTTCCATTCTCTCAACCTTCACTAAATAACCAGAGAAAAACTAACTAAATAGTTAATATTACATGTTGCTACAGCTTCAGAAGTTATGTTGAGGACGTGGTGTCGATGGAGAGTCCAAATTGAATTGCCGAAGTCACAATTGATGATGGCGTTAATGGAGAGAGCTCGACATTGATGGCGAGCTCAGCGTCGGTCGACGTCGTCGAGTCAATCAGTTCATGATGACGTCAATGGAGAAAGCTCAGCGTTGATCGAAGTCTTCGAGTCGATGAAGTTGACGTCGATGGGAAAGCAGCGTCGAATGGTCAAAGTCGATAACATTGAGGTCAATGGAGTCCGAAGAGGAGCGAAGGCAAGCGTCAAAGTCGGCGGAGGCGAGTGTCAAGGTCAACGGAGTCCAAAGAGGAACGGAGATCAGAGGATTAGTGTAGTGGGCACAGCCGCATGAATGAGGAAAGAGAGAACGGAGGATTAGGGCTACAGAATCAGGTTTAAATTTTATTGTAAAGAACGGGTCGGTCGGGTTTCAAGTTCACTCAAGAACTGCCCATTACCCAAAATCACAACCCAATAGTGGCCCGATAATTTCAATTTTTAGAGCCGCTAATATCGACCGATAATCACCTTTATCACTGCATTATCGCTGATAAACCCCAAAAAAGATAATTGATTTAAATTTCAACTTATCATATCGAAAAGCTCCCAAAATCGATAACTCGGGGATAATATTGGATTATCGACCGATATTTAAAAAACTTGCTTATTATGGTATGAGGCTAATAAAGATGTTGCGCTAATGCAAAGTTGCCAACTACTATGGGCACTACAATAAGTCCAAAAAAATGAAGCTTTCTCGCCAACCAAATTGACATGCGCTACCAAGGTTTTGAAAAGGTTCTGCAAGAGTGGTTGGCCAGTCCACAACTGCTCAGCCATGCACTAGTACGCACCTCGTCGTTAATGAGGATTGATTGCAGCCTTATTGTACTAACCGCACATCAAACGTTGTCTACTAACTGTGCACCACAACTAAAGATATTGCTTATAAATAGCAGACCCCCTTCACTATTCAAAGGGCTCCAACTTTGCTCGAAACTTCTAAAGTTCTTTTGCAATTGTTCCTCATTGCCATTGCATATTGGTATACCTCGCGCCAACAAGCAACATAGCTCTTGTGGTCAAAGAGTTCACCTCTCCTTAGCCCTCTAAGTTGGATTTCCACTTAGATGCGGAGTGTTTCTTCTTCGATCGATCACTTTATTCATTGATCAAGTCCTTCAAAGAGAGCCTTCTCCAGCACCTCTATTCAATCAACACTAAGTTTCGACATCCCTATCGTTCGTGTACTCAGCAAGATTAAGAGTTGAGATCCTTGCGACATACATTAATCGTTAACAAGAATGGCTGAGCCTACATCAACTTCATCCGCAGCTAACGAGATCAAAATAATGAATCATAAATCGAGTTCGAATTAGAAGTCCATATCCATAGATAATATAATTTAATCTAGTCTACATAGTATTTTCTATGATGATAAAGAAATGAAACGCATTTCACATGCTCACAATTCTTATTCATCTACTAAATCTTTTGAAAAAAGAATTGGTTGAACCTGAAATTTTGCTCTCTAAATGAATAAACAAATGAATTTTATTCGGTTGGGTAGTACCAACTATATCGAGTGTTAATTCCCATTTATTTCTTATTGAATTAACCGATCAACTTGCTATCAAACATTTATTGTCAATTCAGCACTTTGTACTATTCCAATTCCGATAAAAAAAATTTGACATATTTCACTTCATTATGAAAATCAATCCTGCTACTTCTGATCTTGCGGTTTCCACACTTGAAGAAAAACATAGGGCATATCACTTAAATTATTGGCCTAGTACTGGATTTGTTACCCTTTCTTTAAAATGAAAATTAGACGTTTCGGCACGAATCTCAACACTCACTTGTTCAAATTCTACATATTAATCAGTTTGAGCTGAAATCAATATTTTCGTAGAATATTTAACTATGTATAATATTCCGACACTCAAAAGTCATACAAGTCTATAGAACATAGAAAAGCAAGATGTCTATGACAAGTACCCACGTGATGAACCAAATACTAATTGAACTTTATTTTTCCATTATAAGGAGCTCATATATGTTCGACAATATCGCCTATGAATAGTCCACATGTATGAAAAGTTCTTAATGTTAGTTAAACCCCTACTACTCTAATTAATTGACCTATGACTTCTCCCAATTCGACCAGGTCGCCATGAGTGGGGCTTCTTCCAAAACATAGTTTACGGAGATGAATTCCCAATTAAAGGGGGTTCAGATATATATTGGTTGTGCTCGAAAGGTTATGAAACGATTGGTAAGTCCGGTCCCAATATCTTGACCAATTTGCTATGTACGAATGATGAGATTCCATTGATACAGAACCAAATCCAATATTTACTAAATGTTCCTATTGGCGTGCATCCAGCAAGAACTGAACCTACGAAATTGTCAATTATGAGGTGGGCACTTTATCCATTCAGCCATGGATGTTTAACAAGGCTCGTGATACATCCTGAATAACCAAATTCCAATTGAAATAAAATCTTCAAGAGGAATAAATGGAAATCCTTATCTCGGAATCAATGAAACGACATCAATTCAAAACCATGATCTTTGAATTATGAGAATTAAGAGAGATTAAGAATTCTCACTATTTCTTAGATTCATGGGTCAAAACAATATTATGCTTTTCCAGGACTTGAGTACTCTAATATGGATCTCCTCTAAAGGAGAGAAAACATTACTAACAAACCAATCTCTGTGAGGAGATCAATTAGCTTCAAGACTACATATCACAACTCCCACTTCAATAGAAGTATTTCTGGCCTACTCTACTACAAAATATCTGCAAAACATAACGTCATAATGTGACTTGTGTCAAAACAAATAAATCACAACTATTGCAGTATTGCTCAAATCTAATATCATGTTATCCTTAAACCTAATCCTAGCCAGATAGAGTTGGATCTAAGATATGCTCAAATTTCAGTTAACCATGCAAATGAGATTAACTTGGATGTATAGAGCAAGTTCCCTTGAGGTATGAAAAAAAATCCTATACAGAGCCCTCTATAGAAGATCATGTAGGGAGGTAGGAGCTGATCACATCGTGCATATCAAGGACCTTGATACACATATCACTGATGTGTATCATTACATTTCACTATTCTAACTATGTTTATATGAGGTGCCCACACAAATGTTGATTGTACTAAAAGAGACTGCATTTATTTACTTTAGCATTTATATACTGAGTGTCAACCTCCCCTTCCTCCTTATATGATATTATATAAAGGACCTCGACCCTCTATAGTTTTTTTTGTGCTAAGTTGTGTGGAGTGTTCGAGTTTGTCCTAAATTCGACCCAGATCTACTCCATTTGAACTTTAGCTTGGATAGATTCAAGTTGGCTTAGATCCTAAATTTCAACAAAAGCTACTAACTAGATCTTCTGACAATCTATATCAAAATAAGCTAAATTTTCATGTTGACCATCTCAAACAAACCAAATATAAAACTTTAATGCAAAAAAAACTCATTTTGACCATCTCCAACATAAACTAGTCGAACAGACAGGGCTGGATTCGAGATATGCTCAGATCTGTTAGCCATGCATATGAATCCAAGCAGAATGCAAACTCAGACTGACACCGTAGGCACCCTTCAGCGAGTTTGTGTAAGGCGTGAGAAAAACATACATATAGGACCCTCCATAGAATATCATGTAAAGAGGAAGGAGGGGATAACATCTGGCACATCAGAAATCTTGATACATAGTAATGATGTATAAGAAATGCACTATACTGATTGCATTATGCCTGCACCAATGGTGACTGCACCGGTACGCCAGGTGTCACCCTCTCCTTCCTCCCTATATGATATTATATAGAGATCCCACTACACCCTACATGATATTATATAGAAATCCCTCAATGGTTTCTTTTTTTTTTCCTTTCTTTTTTTATTATGCAGAGGTGAGGGTAGTGTTCAGCTCTGTTCAAAATCCGACCAGATCGTAACCAGGACGGGCTCCAACTGGCTGACTCCAGTTGTCCAGTCGACTCAGATCCTAAATTCCAACACAAGCTATTAACGAGCTCGAATTCTTAACGCAATGTCACGATCCATGTCACAACAAGCAAAAGATTCCATTTTTTCCTATGTTAGCAGACCAAAGGATAAAATTTTTACACAAAACATCAAAAAAAACAGCAAAAAAGACGAAGACGCACCTCAAGAGCGTGCTTGAACCGGCGAAACTTCCTCAGCTCCTTAGCAACCCGACAAAGCAGCCACTTCGACAGCCTCTTCTCCTCCTCCTCCTCGCACTGATCCAGCACAGCCCCAGACCCAAGGCTAGGGTTCTCCATCGTCGATATCCTCCGATACAAAGCGCTCCACTTTATCGCCGGCCGCTTCTCGTAGTCCACAGTCCCATAGCTGTGGACCTGAGAGATCGAGCATCGAACTGGACCGAATCGGATCGATTCGGATTTGAGGATTGGAGCGGGGGAGCGAAAGGAGATTGGGATTTGAGAGTAGGAGGACTTGGAGGTTGCGAAATTGAGGGGGTTGACGAGAGGAGAGGTTGGGATTCGGAGGAGCATTTCTAGGGTTTTGGGGGGATTTTCTAGGGTTTTTGGGAGTCGAGAGAGGGGAGGAAAGGTTTTGGATGAAGAATGAGAGGTGAGGGGAGGAACCGAGAGCGAGGGGAAGAGTTGGGTACATGTTGGGCCTTTGCATTGGGCCCCAAATGGCCCAGTTAATGAAATTGGGCAATATGGAAATATTTATGGTTTGAGTGGAATGATAATGGATCAGGCCTAAAGAAGGCCCCAACAGGTAGCCCAGAATTTTTACAAACCATTATTTGTTCTACTAATGAGCCCCTCAAAACTTTGGATGAATATAAGATACTCCCCCCAACAACTTTCAAAATATCACAAAACCGTCCTTAAGTTGGGGGGTGTATGAAAACTCCCGTTAACATTAATATGTTATAAGAAAAAAATCCTAACAATCTTAACTACAATTTGCATATAGGTTGGTAAAATTACACAGGGGGGTATTTTTAACAGTGAAAATTACAGTTAACGTTGTAGCGGAATTTATAAACCATAACTACACCGTAGCCTCGAGCATGTGAGAAACCGACTTGGGCTACCAAGGCAATCATACGCCCATTCTCAAGCGACAAACACGTATGTCCGAGGCTATGATCAATAATAACTAGCTCCGGTGCTCTCTGCACAACAATAAAAAATAATATTAGAGTATACCAATGAAAACTAATATTAGAGAATAAAATAAAAAAATCATGATTTATATAACTTATTCATGCATGTATGCCTCAAGATTTGTTACCTCTGTAAATGACATAATCTCCGAAAGGTGTCATGACTGATCATAAAGGACGTTATCACTAACTGGCCCGGGAAGCATAGTGTATATACATGCACATATAACTGGTAACATATTAGTTTCTGCTAAATCAATAAGACTATAATAAAAGGGGTTAATTAGAGATAGAAAACTTATTACCAATTAATTGTTATGTACTTGTTCTTGATGGACAATGAGACCTATTTATGACCAAATTGATTACATTGACTATATTTAATTCGTGATGTCACTCCTTCCTGCTCTTGATATATGGTACCTCTAATGCACACGGATCGAGATCGTCATGCTTGTCTTTTGTACTGAGGTGGTAATAGACATGGTCCATTTATAAGCCGGTCAATAATATCTATCATCAGGAGGATGAAAACTCTTCTTATAAGCCTTTCAGTAATGATTCGTTGAATACCAAACTAAACAATACCGATCATAAGGCAATTTAGCGCCACCATCCTGATTCGAACTAGCCACCATTCGTGACATGGCCTGAAGCATTATGGAACATATCACTTAACGTTGCACAATGGGAAGGCCAATCTAAATGTAGTGGTTAAGTCCATGTCATTTCACTCAAGTCATTTTCTAAGTGCACAGTACTCAGAGATGAAATGAATTCGTTCGAGTTATTTTCTAGGTCAAGCATTCGGGAGAACTCCCTTGGAGCATATGAAAGTTGGACAACACATTGGAAATTTTTCAATGAACAATTTGACTAAGATTTGGTTTTTCGCAAGTTGTAACATGTCAAACATTTCTTGATCATTAGTGATCTCTGCAACAATTGTTCTTTTTTCATTTATCGGTCAATTACAAAAGACCATAGTTGCATACTCTACATCATTAATTCCAGTTACTCTATATTTTTGCTCCACTATTCATTTGAAGTTGCATTTGTAGATAACATGAATACTTTTCAAGATCCTAGCTTCTCCGTATATAGGCATATTACTCATTCCAACACTTAGTTTCCCATTGAATAAGCAAATAACGGGTATTCCATTCGTCATCAAAACTGAAATATTAACATTCATCATATACAATTTATATATATTATTCATAAGTTAAATTTTATATATCCTATTTATAGTTAAACCATTGTTGAAAGACCATTTATACCAAATTTAATCTATCAAATTTTAACCAAATCATATTGTTTATCAAAATAAAAAAACATTATAACTCTATAGTTATTTCTAAGCTACAATTATAACTAGGAAATAGAGAGAAAATTATAAAAAATTAGAAAAATTTACCTTTTATGAAGAGTTGAAGTTCATCGACGTCGGAGAGGATAGACGGTATCAGAGTTCACCAATGGCAGAGTAAACTTTTGGGAAGATCATCGGTTTGGATTTGGAGAGAAGGAGAGAGAGAAAATTAAGGGTGAAGGAGGTGATGTGGAAGAGGATGAATGAAACTAGGGGAGAGAGAGACTGGGAGAGAGAGATTGAGGGAGAGAAATTGCCATCACCCTATTTTTTGGGGGGCAGATGGAGTTTATATAGATACGCCCGACAAATACACTGGACTTAGTCTCATGTATTTGCTGGGCCGACAGCAACCAAAGGCTTTGTTAAACCCACAACACTAGTAGTCCCGTGAGTTTTCTGTGTACTGTTTAGCTCGCGATTAGTGAATATTAAACACACAAGACTACTCCTCCTGTGTCTTTTGAAACCGACATTTTGCAAAATCGACCTCTTTTTGACCAGCATTGGTGAGTTGGCCAAAAAGAGGTTGATTTTACTAAATATTTAGTAAAACAGTTATTTTTGTTAAATATTTATCAAAAAAATGTCTGTTTGAAAAAATTATTCTATTAAAACTTGTACTTAAATCCCTAAAACTTTTAAAGCTTACACTTAGATACCCTCAAGTTTGCATAAGTAAGGATATTTAATTTAAAACTAGGGTATTTCATTATCAGATTAAAAAATCATAGGGTATTTAAGTGCCAAATTTAGAAACTTTAGGTTATATAAGTGCTAAAAAAATAAACGAGGGTATATAAGTACAAGTATAAAAAAATTTAGGGTGTTTTCTCACTACCAAATAAAAACGAGAGTGCATAAGTGAAAGGCAGATGAAGCAATATGTATATAAGTGCTATTTAGCCTTAAAAAATAGGAGGTGTTGTTTTGGGCTTCTAAAAGGAGCCGGGTAGGATTTTTTTTTAAGTTATGATTTTCTATTATTTTGGTTCCCTTCAAACTAAAGTTTGAAAATAATTGTTTTTCATGTTTGATTTTTGAATGATTTTGATCGAAAAAAGACTAAAACAATAGCCAAAGTTTCAGGAAAACTATGGCAAACTCCAGAAATGATATTTTCCTGCACGAATGAGTTTCGCTCTCCCTCCATCACCGCTAGCCTCCATCTCATCTTTAATCATTGATTTACAGCCTGTTTGGATGGAGGGTATAAAATGGGAAGGGAAGAGAAATTTTATTTTAACATTGTTTGGGAGTTTCATTTTAAAAGGTAGAGGAGAAGAATGGAGGAGAAAATTGACCTAAATTCTTACACCCCAAATTAGAGTGTAATGAAGGGGAAGGGAAAGAAGGGAAAATTTTCCCCTTCCTTTCCTTCATTAAGCAAACTCCCAAACACACCATTAATCAAAATCGGAAGGAGTAGTTTCGAAATAGAAAAGATGTGGGGAACCAAAATAAAAAAAAAGAGCCACGTAATAAATGACCATTTAGGCTACTACCTACAGCTGTCATCGCACTCTCACATCTTTCACTTCATATTCTGGCGGCAAATTTCACAGTTTTTCCGCCAACCCCCCGCCCCAAGAAAAAAACACTTACCCTCCTCCTCCTCATAAAAATCTCCCAAATCCCACAATCCGACTTCGAAATCGAAAGAGAGGAGAATGGATTCGAAGTACAGTTTCCTCGATCTCGAGTGCCGAGCAAGAGGTCATCCTCCTCACCTCCCCTTTCCTCAACACCGACCCTGACTCCATCAAGGAGATCGCGATGAAGGACGCGATCGAAAAGCTCGAATCTTGCGACGAGGAAATCCTGTACATCGAAAAAAGGCATCCGCTTTAACACTCTGCATCTTGTTTACACTGCCAAGGTGTCATTTTTAACCTCTCTTTCTTTTTTGAATTGTTTGCTTGCGTTTTGATCTTGGGTTCTTTTGATGTTAGCCCTTAAATCTTTGGTATCTTGAATCGGTCTCTCAAATCATTCAAGTTTATACCAGGCGGCCCTGGACTATTTTTGTGCTGATTGTTTTTCTCTTCTTCGTTTTTTGGCAGTCTAAGCTTTGACGTGAAGTGGCAGTGGAGGAGGGTGGCTTTTGGGGGCAGAAGATGGTATTCTGTCTTATTGCTATCTATAGTTAGCATTTCTACTATGTTAATTTTGTGGTGCTAGGTGTTTGAAGAAATGATTTACTCTTAGTTTGTTTAGTATTATGATTTATGATTTATGAGCTACTTGCAGTGTGCTAACTCCGTTGTGATAATTATATATTATATATGGTTAATTATGCTATGCATAAGAGCAACTCCAACGGGGCTACAAAAATGAATTTTACAGCCCCGTCGCAGTCCAACTAGGCTGCATCTCCAGCTGCAAAATGTAGTCGGAGGGAATGAGGTTGCATATATGTCGTCTCTCTCCTGAATTTGCAGTTGGCTTCAAAACAACTGTTCATTTTTTCTAAATATCAAATTTGTTTTTTTATGATTAATAAATAATTACTTATTACTTCCATATTTTTTCTTGAACTTTATTTTTGGGCCAACTCCACCGTACTATGTTTCCAATTATTTTTCGGTTCCCTCTAAAATGAACCTCACATTATCTTTTTTTGTCTTTGGTTTTATTTTTAAAGGCTCTTATTTATTTTTTATTATCAATTCATTAAAAATAATTAATTTTATTTAAATATATGATTATATTATATATTATAATTTATTATTAATTTATAATATATTTTTATATTTTAAATTAATTCATATATTTTTTATCATTTTATATTTTTAAAATTATTTAAAATATTATATAAATACTTATTTATTAATATATATTTTAAATGGAGTTTCATATAGAGGGGGTGGTTAGAGTGTCCCTCTCTAAGGGCCTGTTTGGATTTGTAGGGGGTGAAGGGAAGTTAAGGGAAACTGCGAGAAGGGAAGGGAAGAGAAGGGAGTTCCCTTTCCCTTGGTTACACCCCAATTGTCAGGCGCCTACCATCACCGAAAGCACAGCCACCAATGTTGAAAAGAGGAAAAGAAAACAAAAGGGCGGGCCCCACAGCATAGTAATTTATTATTATGTTATTATGCATAGTGTTTTTCTAAAAACTATAAATAGGTTTCTAAATCCTTAAGGAAATCTCATCCCAGAAACAACTTCTTATATAGAAGAGTGAGAGAGAAAAAATAGAGAGAGTTTCTCCAATAAAAGAGAGAGTTTGTAACTCCAGAGTTTTCTCCTCATAGTGAATTCTTCTATCATTGCCCGTGGACGTAGGCAATCAAGTGCCGAACCACGTAAATCTGTGTGTCTAATTTTTATCTCTACTTTTACTCTACTATTGCTGCGATCCTGCTCTATTGGGCCCCGGGTTTGTCCTAACAAGTGGTATCAGAGCCAACTTAGGGTACTTGTATATATCTACTTATCGTATGCTCTGTGGCTGCCACCAAAGGTGGATCCTCCACATCAGAAAATAAGTTAGGTTATCATTTACCATTTGAAGGTGACGGATACTATTCACGAGTACGGTACTGTTCACAAATACGGTACTATTCACAAGTACGATACTATTCACGAATACGGTTACTGTTCAGAAATATAGTTACTATTTACGTGAGATAGTAAGAAGTTACTGTTCGTGGTAGAAGCAATGGCGACGAAGTTCAAGATCGAGAAATTCGACGGGAGTAATTTCTCTCTGTGGAAGTTGAAGATAAAGGCTATCTTGAGAAAAGATAATTGCCTAGCGGCCATCAGTGCAAGGTCGGACGACATCACAGACGATAAGAAGTAGAACGAGATGGACGAAAATGCTATTGCAAATCTTCATCTGGCATTAGCAGATGGGGTGTTGTCAAGCATAGAGGAGAAGAAGACAGCAAAGGAGATCTGGGATACTCTAACAAAGCTATATGAGGCAAAATCCATGCACAACAAAATCTTCTTAAAAAGGAGACTTTACACTCTGAGAATGGCGGAATCTACATCGATGACCGACCACATCAACACCCTAAACACACTGTTCTCCCAACTCATAACGTTGGGGTATACAGTTGGTGCGAATGAACGTGCGGAACTTCTACTTCAGAGTCTACCTGACTCATATGATCAACTCATCATCAACTTGACAAACAACGTCCTCACGGACTATCTAGTTTTCGACGATGTTGCAGCCGCTGTTCTGGAGGAAGAAAATCGGCGCAAGAACAAGGAAGACAGGCAGTCAAGTTCGCAGCAAGCGGATGCCTTGTCGGTGACGAGAGGAAGATCAACAGAACGTGGCTCCAGTAGGAGTCATGTCCATGGTAGATCGAAATCACGAAGTAAGAAGAATATCAAATGCTACAATTGTGGCAAAAGAGGGCACGTCAAATCGGAGTGTTGGCACAACAAGAAGAGTGGAGATAAAAAGTCTTCAGAGCCATCAACATCTCAAGGATGCGTTGTCAGCACATCAGACGATGGTGAAATTCTATTCAGTGGAGCAACCACTGTTGATGAAGGCAGAAAGAGGTTTGCTGATGTCTGGCTTCTAGATTCAGCAGCCTCTTGGCACATGACCTCTCGGAGAGAATGGTTTCACAAATATGAACCTATCTCAGGAGGATCTGTATTCATGGGAATGATCATGCCTTGGAGATTTCTGATATTGGCACTATCAAAATCAAAATGTTTGATGGTACAATACGCAACATTCAAGATGTGCGACATGTGAAGGGCTTGAAGAAGAATCTATTGTCTTTGGGACAATTAGATGAGCTCGGGTGCAAGACTCATATAGAAAATGGAATCATGAAGATTGTTAGAGGGGCGCTTGTGGTGATAAAAGGAGAAAAGATAGCTGCAAATCTATATATGCTCAAGGAGAAACCATGCAGGAAGCTGATTCATGTGTGGCATCAACCAGCCGTGAAGAAGAACAAACCATGATGTGGCATCGTAAACTAGGCCACATGTCAGAACGAGGCTTGAAGATTCTCTCCGATCAGAAGCTGCTTCCTAGACTTAATTCGGTAGCTCTTTTATTCTGCGAGCATTGTGTTACAAGTAAGCAGCATCGACTAAAGTTCAACACATCGAGTTCTAGAAGCAAGGCTATTCTGGAACTGGTTCATTCTGATGTATGGCAAGCACCAGTTACATCCTTAGGAGGAGCAAAGTACTTTGTGTCTTTTATTGATGATTACTTCAGGAGATGTTGGGTGTATCCTATCAAGAAGAAGGCGGATGTGTTCTCAGTCTTTAAAGCCTACAAAGCGCGGGTCGAGCTTGAATCTGAGAAGAAGATCAAGTGCTTGAGGTCAGATAATGGAGGAGAATACACAGACGGTGAATTCCTAGCATTCTGCAAGCAAGAAGGTATCAAAAGACAATTCAGTACGGCTTATACTCCACAACAAAATGGAGTGGCTGAGCGGATGAACAGAACTCTGTTGGAAAGAACAAGAGCTATGTTGGCAACTGTAAATCTGAAAAAAATCTTTTGGGCGGAAGCAGTAAAAACCGCTTGTTATGTGGTGAATCGATCTCCATCAACTGCAATACAATTAAAGACGCCAATGGAGATGTGGACTGACAAGCCAGCTGATTATTCCAACCTCTATATATTTGGAAGTCCAGTGTACGTAATGTACAATGCCCAAGAAATTACAAAGCTGGATTCAAAATCCAGAAAATACATATTCTTGGGGTATGCTGATGGAGTAAAGGGGTATCGCCTGTGGGATCCCATTGCCCACAAGGTTATCATCAGCAGAGATGTTATCTTTGTAGAGAACCAACTACAAAGTGAAGAGAAAGAAAGCAGTTCGACGAAGGACTCAGAGACTGTAGCTGTTCAGGTAGAAGATAATCCGAATTCTTCTGAAGCAACACCGGAGCATGATGTACAAGAACCGGTCGAGTCCGAGGCTCCAGAAGTTCGAAGGTCAACTCGTGAGAGAAGACCACCGACTTGACACTCGGAGTATATTACGGAGAGTAATGTTACATACTGTCTTCTAACAGAAGATGGAGAGCCATCAACTTTTTATGAAGCTATAAATGGCACAGATGCATCTTTGTGGATGGCATCAATGCAGGAAGAAATTGAAGCTCTCCATAAGAACAAGACTTTGAACTTGTGTCACTGCCACAAGGAAGAAAGACCATTGGAAACAAATGGGTCTACAAGATCAAGCGAAACGGCGATGATCAGGTGGAGCGATATCGTGCTAGATTGGTGGTAAAAGGATATGCTCAGAAAGAAGGTATTGATTTTAATAAAATATTTTTTCCTGTAGTTCGACTAACAACAGTCCGAATAGTCCTGGCTATGAGCGCTATATTTGACTTACATCTAGAGCAGCTAGATGTGAAAACAGCATTTCTTCATGGAGATCTTGAAGAAGAAATTTACATGCTCCAACCAGAAGGTTTTGAAGAAAAGGGAAAAGAGAACTTGGTTTGCAGATTGAACAAATCTCTGTACGGTCTAAAGCAGGCGCCGAGGTGTTGGTACAAGAGATTTGATTCATTTATCATGAGCCTTGGATACAACAGACTTAATTCAGACCCTTGTGCATATTTCAAAAAGTTTGGTGAAAATAACTTTGTTATCTTATTGTTGTATGTTGACGACATGTTGGTTGCAGGCCCCAACAAAGATCGTATCAAAGAATTAAAGGCTCAGTTGGCTAGGGAATTTGAAATGAATGATTTAGGATCTGCAAACAAGATTCTAGGGATGCAAATTTACCGAGACAGAATTAATAGGAAGATTTGAAACTATTTGAAGAAAATCTTGCGACGCTTTAACATGCAAGATTGTAAGTCAATTTCAACCCCACTTCCTGTTAATTTCAAGTTATCTTCCAGTATGAGTCCTAGCAGTGAAGAAGAGAGGATGGAGATGTCTCGAGTACCGTATGCATCAGCAGTGGGAAGCTTAATGTTCGCGATGATTTGTACAAGACCAGACATTACACAAGCAGTGGGAGTGGTTAGTCGATACATGGCGAATCCTGGTAAAGAGCATTGCAATGCTGTAAAGAGAGTTCTAAGATACATTCAAGGAACCTCAAATGTTACATTATGTTATAGGGGATCTGATTTTATTGTCAGTGGATATGTTGATTCTGATTATGCAGGTGATCGTGATAATAGCAAATCCACAACAGGCTATGTGTTTGCACTTATTGGCGGAGCTGTAAGCTGGGTTTCAAAACTACAGTCAGTTGTTGCTACTTCAACAACAGAAGCAGAATATGTAGCAGCTACACAAGCTAGTAAAGAAGCGATGTGGTTGAAGATGGTGCTGGAGGAACTCGGCTATGAACAAAAGAAGATTTCTCTATTTTGTGACAGTCAGAGTGCTTTGCATTTGGCAAGAAATCCAGCCTTTCATTCAAAGACCAAGTACATTCGAGTTCAGTATCATTTCGTTCGTGAGAAAGTGGAAGAAGGAACAGTGGATATGCAGAAAATTCACACCAAAGACAACCTAGCAGATTTTTTGACAAAAGCAGTCAGTACTGACAAATTCATTTGGTGTCGATCCTCCTGTGGTCTGATGGAGACGTAAGCAACATGAAGATGGCAAGATAGAAAGAATGATGTGAAGATATGATTGATGCTCAATCAAATCTTCAAGTGGGAGATTGTCAGGCGCCTACCATCACCGAAAGCACATCCACCAATGTTGAAAAGAGGAAAAGAAAACAAAAGGGCGGGCCCCACAGCATAGTAATTTATTATTATGTTATTATGCATAGTATTTTTCTAAAAACTATAAATAGGGTTCCAAATCCTTAAGGAAATCTCATCCCAGAAACAACTTCTTATATAGAAGAGTGAGAGAGAAAAAATAGAGAGTTTCTCTAATAAAAGAGAGAGAGTTTGTAACTTCAGAGTTTTCTCCTCATAGTGAATTCTTCTATCCTTGTCCGTGGACGTAGGCAATCAAGTGCCGAACCACGTAAATCTGTGTGTCCAATTTTTATCTCTACTTTTGCTCTACTATTGCTGCGATCCTGCTCTATTGGGCCCCGGGTTTGTCCCAACACCAATTTGGGGGTAACAAATTTTATACTAATAGGGGGTGAACCAAGGGGAACTAGGGTGAATTAACTTCACCTCCTAAGTGTTCCCAAACAAGGTGAATGGAGGTGAATGGTTCCCCTAACTTCCCTTCACCCTCATTCCCCTCAATCCAAACAAGCCCTAAAACAGAATATGCATGTGAATATTCTTTGGGGAGGTTGCAAAATACATCCTCCTCGTTGGAGCTGCTCTAATGTTATTGTCTTTATTATATGTATGCATATTTGGAGAAGTGTTAGCAGCTCCAACGGGGAGGTTGTATTTTGCACCCTCCCCAAAGAATATTCCCATGCATATTCTATTTTAGAGGGGGGACACTCCAATCACCCCCTTTATATGAAACACCATTTTAAAATATATATTATTAAATAATTATTTATATAATATTTTAAATAATTTTAAAAATATAAAATAATAAAAAATTATATGAATTAATTTAAAATTTAAAATATATTATAAATTAATATTAAAATTATAATATAATTGTATATTTAAATAAAATTAATTATCTTTAATGAATTGATAATAAAAATAGATAAGAACCTTTAACAATAAAACCGAAGGAAAAAAGATAATGTGCGGTTCATTTTAGAGAGAACCAAAAAATAATTAGAAACAATGTACCGGTGGAGTTGGCCCAAAAATATAGTTCTAGAAAGGATATAGAAGTAATAAGTAATTGCTTATAAATTATAAAAAAGTCAAATTTGGTAGTTAGGAAAAATGAACAGTTGTTTTGCAGCCAACTGCAAATTCAAGAGAGAGATTGCATATATGCAGCCTCATTCCCTGCGGCTGCATTTTGCAGCCGGAGATGCAGCCTGGTTGGACTGCAACGGGGCTGCAAAATCCACTTTTGCAACCCCGTTGGAGTTGCTCTTAGCATGTTATGATTTACTCCAGATATATAACCAGTTTGTCTGTATATTTTGTGCTCAGAAGAACAGACCTTTGTCTTCTGTAGCATGTTGTGGTGGACTGATATTTGATTGAATTTTGTGGTACTAGTAACATACTCTTCATTGTTTGAGAAGATCATCACTAAGTTATAACTCTTTATATATGCAGTTACAATGAGAAGATCGTTAAGTTATAACTCTTTATATATGCAGTTAGGTTAAAATTAGATAGGGTAGCTTTAAACGATAACAAGTTACAAACTCTTAATCTATATGTTTCCACCTTTATGCCATTTATGCTTCGTAGTATTGTTCAAGCATAGCCAACCACTAGTCCAACGTCTATTTTGTACACTGAAGAGTGTTGCATATTTTTCTTTCCAATATCTTTAAAATTTTAGAGAGATAGTTCTCTGTTACAAGGTATGCTCTATACACAATTTCAAACTCCCAAGATGATGGCATTATATTTCCAGTGATCTTTATATTTTATTTTTGCACTAATAATCTGCCTTAAACATTAAAGGGGGCTATAGAAGAAGTTATAGGAATAAAAGTGTTGAGGGTGAATCCATTTTCCTTGCGAAACGAATAGAGGATTGGATAGAAGAAAGGTTTAGAACACTGTTTTAAAAAACCTTCGCCTAGTCCGCTTAGGCGTACGCCTAGGCCTAGGCGGTACCTAGGCCGCCTAACTAGCGCCTAGCGTCTAGGCGGTATTTAGGCTGCCCACCTAGATATTACGAGCGTTTAGGTGAGCATTGTCTGCTTACGTGGATTGCACCCTATAGGCATTGATTGTGATTTTATGTGTCGTAGCCTACACGTCCTCCAAACTCCATTAACCTCCAAATATGAACACCTCCACTACCTCCTCCGACCTTCAGCAAAACCTTATCGACCACCACTTAAATGAAGAAAGAAAAAAACGCCCAGAAACCGCTTAGACGCCCGCCTAGGCGACTAAACGTTGGGCGCCAAGTCCGACGCCTAGAAGCGCCCAGCGTTTAATGTAACATTAGTTTAGAAGAGAAATGTAATAAGCAAGTTGCTAAATCCTACTACATGATTTGATATCTGATATGCAGCCATCTCGCAGACTAAGTGGTAAAAGCCAAAATATTTTTAAATCCACCAACTACCAAAATGTAACCTGAAACTTCTCCTAAGGCATTCAACTAACTCTTATGATCTCTCTCTCTCTCTGTTTTTTTTTCATGTTAAATTTGTGCGTCAATAGTTAAAACTAGTTTCCAGTTATCAGCAGCCAGATTACTGCTTGTAGATGTAGGAAACATGTTTACTGATTTTCTTACTGACACTGACTCCAATTTTGCCATCCCTTGTGAATTTTTTCTGAATGATAATTCATACCTAGTTCGTATAAATCTTCGCCAACTCAATTTATTTTGCCAACAAAAAGAAGAAGGAGAAATCCAGTAGAAGCTGCTGGTCATTGAAATTTGAAGCAGTTGTACATGCTAGGAAGTCTTAAGTTGTTCCTGTTGCTCAAGAACAACTTTCACTACCTCGAATGCTCAAGAAAACCTTGCCACAAGGAGCAATATACATAAAGCGTGCTGCTAAGCTACTTTGGATGCCAAATATTTTCTTTTTAGGGCCTTTTTGCTTTCTACGTGTTGCAAGACTTATTTGACATGGTGATAGTTTAGTAGCTAATGCTTGGATGATATTTCTAAAGTTTCTGGCTGGTTTAGAATCTCTTTTAGACTTTTCATGGAGCCCTCTGGATTTCAGTCTTCTAGGTTTTAAGGGGTACTTAGAAGTTTTGATTTTGTTAGCTTATGCAAATAATGCATACTTCCAGTTTCCTGCTAGAAATTGAAATCAAAGTGGATGCATGGCTAAAGAGAAGCCAACATCTTGTCATGCATTTGCAAGCATTTGAGCAATCTTTGTCTACTTTTAGCAGCTCTCAAATTTGTTACTAGGCTCAATTGCACTTTGATAGTTTTACATTTTTTGCACATTAATACCCTAAAGTTTATTTTTCCCAATTTTTACCCAATGTTTCAGAAAAAGGAACTTTGATACCCTTTATTTGAGGACTGTCTAGAACTCGGTGTATTGCATTGTGTTATGTTCATATTAAACTTGTCTCTTAAGGTTGAAGTGGTTGGAGGCTCAATATATACTTTAATTGCTTTGCTTCAGGGATGAGCGAAGAATCATTAAAGGGTTGTTTGTTTCCGATGGGCTATCTCACCCTGAATTGTGATTCTAGCCATGTATCCTCGATAAAATGCATATGTAACCAAACAAAATTTGGTTGCATTTTCTCCCTCGTGCAAATCCTCTTTAATGTTCGTTGCAAACAAACAAGATTTTGCGTACGGGGTTTGCAATATCCGTTACATATCAAGATGCAATCACGAACCAAACAGCCCCTAATATATGTGTGCATTAAGCTTTTCTTGTGTTTTACTTCAATTTGTCTGAACATTTGGTAGTTCAATAGAAATTGATGTCAGAAAATCTAATCTATATCTAGTACTGTTTTTTAACTTTGCTGAGGTTATTCACTGTGGAAATTGCGGACTAAATACTGGTCAGGTTTCATCATTGGGTGGTTATTTAAAATTTTGTTGAGAATTTTATGCAACTTTCAGCTAACAAAATGTGTTAAATTACAAGAAACATATTCAGGCTCATGGCAGTGTTTATAGCTCAGCTTAATTAATTTATAGTTTTCTATTTTCTCCTGCATGTTGGTTGATGAAATTGGCGAAGACCATAAATTGATCATGGTCACAGTTTTGAGACTGAAAAAATTAGAGGGTCAATCTTATTCTGTTTCATTTAGCCTAAGTTTGCATTAAAATAATTGTGTTGTAAATGTTCTCAATGGATCCGAATCATCAGATCTTTTGTGATTTCACTGCTCTTAAAGTTTTAGGCTTCTTAAGTGATGTAGTGTCTAAGACTAAGGGTCTGTTTCTTTTTTGAAGAGAAGTAATTATGAAGTAGGAGGTTACTTCTTCTACTTTTAAGAAAACAATATGTTTGCTTCTTTGATATTTTACTTTCAATACTTTAAACGTTGATGTGACGTTTACGCGTTGTTCTCATATCCAAAATATTTTTTCAAACCCTTAAGGCTCAGAAGTAGTTCGGATTAGGAAATAAATAATTTTTCTTATAAGTATTTTCTTTATTAGTTACTTAACAATTTTTCATTGCTATCCAAATAAAAGTATTATTTCCATTGTTATGGTGTTCCCATTCGTTAAAGTGCAAACTCATTGCTAATCAATGGACAAGTGTACTTTTACATGCTATGTCCTAATCGACTTGGTGGCTAGAGACCAGTAGGGACGACCATTCCGATGACTCAATGAATTGACATTCCTTCATGTCGACTGGAAAGGCAAAACTGGTCACCTCCATTTTGTCGAAGACAACTCGCCACGAGTTCACTGGACCATTTGCCAGACGACTTACGAAGTCGTCTCGAAAGACGTTACCGCTCCCCGAAAGCAAAAGACATCTTCTGCCTCGAGCTTATCCTCACTGACCTGTCAACATCGCATTTAATGTATGTCAGACGCATCATGCCTCTGGCTTCCATAGCCTTCATGACTCATCGGACTACGAGGGCCTTGTTATACCGCCGATCACTTCTCATTCAATGCCGAAGTGATCTCTTCTCCAGTCGCCAGCCGACACTTGTAAATCAGAGGTTGACTCAGCTGCTAGCCCGTACTCTGCCACGACACTAGTCATTTCCCATTTAATGTCGAAGTGATCTTTCCTTCAATCGCCAGCCAACATCTATAAAGCAGATGTTGACTCAGCTGCCAGCTTACACTTTGCCACCGCCCTCTTGTGCTCGGCCGAAGTGACCAATTTACCATTATACCCTAGATATAAATACATGTGTTATTTTAACCCACAGAGGCGAATTTTGGATTCTGATCCAAATTCTCTAATTCTGCAAAATCATATTGCACAACAAGAATTCACTCAGTTCTTCTTTTCCCCACTAAAGTTTATCAGCTAACTTGACCATCGGAGGAATCACGGGAGAACCAATCCTTGCCCTCTTACGTGTTTCTACATGTGCAGATTTTTTGACCACCCAATTCAAGAACTGGACATAAAGTTAGGAAAGAAAATGACTCATTATCAATCCTCAACAACCTCATCCAATCCTGGGTGTAACTGACTGTGCGATCATATAAACCATCAACATCCACTATTTTAAAGAATTTGTAAAACAAACAAAAAAGTATTATTTTTTGCTGTTTACTATTTCATAAATTTAGAAGTTACTTTTTTGATGTATTTTTTACTTGCGTTACTTCTGTCAACCAAACGGGCTCTAAATAGGGAAGTTTTTCAAACAAAGCATATAAAATATGTAGCTGAAAAGAAATAGTCTTAGCATGCTTTGCTATCAAATATAAATTACTAAACCAATGTATCCTATTTTTCTTTAAAACTAGTATAATGCACGTGCTTTGCACGTGGACCTTTTTTGTATTTAATATTATATTTTATAATAAATTTTATATAAATATTTTACAAAGTTGTTTTATTACGCTATGATTAAAAAATTTAAGTTATTCTATTATTAGTACTTATACTATTATTAACATACATTTAATAGTTATTTAAATTTGCTTATGTTATTAAACAATTTATTTAAGAGAATAATTATTAAATAATAATGCAATTATTAGTTTAAGCAATACTATTGAAATAGCAATAAAAAAGTAACCTTATCTAAATAATTAAAGCATTCATATTATTAAATATTTATGTTATGTACATATATTATTACAGTATTTATTAAATAATGAAAATAATTTTTAATATTATATGACTTATGTTGTAAATAATATTACCTTGTTTGATAATTAATATCATATTATCTTAGCAATAAAAAATTGGACGGTATAAATTAAAAATACTATTATTTAGGAAAAATACTATTTATAAAATTATTGGATCCTTGAAATTTATGAGACATTTACTTCCCAACAAAAAGTGCATGTCTCATAAATTCTAAGCATATAATATTTTTATAAAAATAATTTTCCTAAATAAAAGTATTTTTAATTTATAACGTCTAATTTTTATTACGAAGATGATATTATAATGTTGAAAAAGGTTATATTGCTTACAATATAAAGAACCAATCCTTATTTGTATTATTATTAATAGTTATAATTATGTACAATAATTTATTAAATAAATAATTTTACTATTTTATTAAAATTATTAATTCTTTATGATGAATTGTAATATATTTATTAATTTTTATTATTATTATAAAGTATTAATATATTCTAGTGAATGACCAAATATTTTTGGGAAAAAGAAGAGGAAAGTATATGTCTCATAAATTTTAAGGATCCAAATGTTTTTACATAAATTAATTTTCCAACATAAAAATATTTTTAATTTATAACGTCCAAATTTTTATACTAAGATGATATTAATTATCGAAACAAGGTAATATTTTTTACAACAAAAAGATATAACCCTATTTATACTATTATTAGTAATTATAATTATGTACAATAATATATCAAATAGATAATTTTTATTATTTTATATAACTAATAATTATTTATAATAAATTGTCATATATTTATGAATTTTGTTATCATTATAAATTATTAATATATTCTAATGAGTGACGAAATAATTTGAGAAAATGAAGAGGTGCATAGTTAATGAGAGGTTATGGATCATTA
Source organism: Asparagus kiusianus (assembly GCA_022839385.1). Taxonomy (NCBI): domain Eukaryota; kingdom Viridiplantae; phylum Streptophyta; class Magnoliopsida; order Asparagales; family Asparagaceae; genus Asparagus; species Asparagus kiusianus. Next base: position 183,030 of record BQKN01064737.1, read on the forward strand.
GCTTTATACATAATGATATAATTGTGAGCTATAAAAATTTTGAGAGGGCAAAAAAGTAAACCAAAAGTTTTGACATGAGTATTCTCTTTTATAAATAGTATAGATTATGGTGTATGCTCTTTTATTCTCAAAAATGCAAGATCATATTGGATTTCAGTGTAGTGTTTATCTCTAATTTTATTTACTTTATTGATATTTTAAATTCTATTATTTAGTTACTAATTTGCTTGACCATGATGCCTGTAGATCTCCATTATCTCAACAAAGCTTCAAGGTAGAGTCATGGTGAACTACTTACATGTTGTTTTGATTCTAAATTTTACTATTATTGCCACCTTTTCTCCTATTTTCGTAAATACATAACACAAGAAAATGGGTCAAGTTTTTTTGACTTGTCTAAGTTTCACTAGCTTGGCACATTAACAGGTGTACAGCCATTCTATGTTTTATCACTGTAGGCTGTCTAAAAATTACAATGGATAGCTGATTAAAACAAGCC
>BQKN01064737.1:219568-233133 GCA_022839385.1 Asparagus kiusianus
TGCACAGTGTTAGTTCTATTCTGTAGAGTGTTAGTTCTAATCTGCACGGTGTTAGTTCTATTCTGTAGCGTGTTAGTTCTAATAATATGCACAGTGGTAGTTCTAATCTGTAGTGTGTTAGTGTCAGTTCTAACTGATGGCTTATTAGTTCATATTTTATACCTACATTGTCTAATTTATACAACGTTATATCTAATTTATAACAATTAGGACTAACAATATGGGAACTATAGTGGAACTAGCAATAACTCTAGTAGAACTAACAAAATAGCGATTAGAACTGATAAATAAAACATTAGAACTCTAGTATGGAGCATAACAAAGAACTGCTTAATGACAAATAAAACATTAGAACTGAAGTCCAGTTAAACCTAGAACTAACAAGAAGACGATTAGAACTTAAGTTAATTGATTTTACAGTTAACCTATGTGTCTTGTCGGACTTGCTCGTTTTCCTGTTTATTCGAAGAATCATCTCCTTCTTTAAAAGCTTGCACGTGAGCCTCTTTCAGTCCAAGATTGTGGCAATGCTCCACCATTGACGTCAGATCACCATCGTTCTTAATGAGAAATTTTAAGCTTCCAACAGTTTCGTCTTCGTATGCCAAAATTAATGACTCGTATGGAAGGTCTAACCTCTCTGCCGCATCAAACTTGAGATCCAAGATGGTGGTTGAAGAATTAATCTTCAAGAATACTGCTTTATTCCGCGAAGAGACAATGCACATGATGTCCTTTTCAGCCATTTTGAAGGGATAGTAAGAGTAATGGAGAGAGTTATGGAGAGAATTTTGGTCTGAGGAGGAGGAGTAATGGAGAACTAACAAGTTATTGCTCATGATGGAGTAAAAAAAAGAGGAAAATTTCCCTCCATTTTCCCCATCATATCGCATTAATGAGAAGTGACTTCTGTTGTTCGGGACCAGGACTCGTATGGGGAAGAAGAGAAGGGCAGTTTCGGTGTTTTTGCAAAATACGTTCTGCTTTTGGTATAAAGCTGACGTGGAGGGGGTTTAAAACATTAAATCTAATTTTTTGGGGCTATTCCACATGGGGCAAAGTACAAGGGGGCTAGCCACACGAAGTTCCCACTTTTGGGGCCTGGACACATTTTTCCCTAGAAAATAACAAGATTTTCTATAATTTGTAGAAATTTAACCAAACACCCCCTAAATTTATAGAAAGATGTCAACTTTATAGAAAAGTGTTAATGTGGTGTCAGATTTTTAGGTGATTTTCTTTCATTTTTGAGAGGAAATTGATTTCTGTAAATTTTGGTATTTTTTGTACTTTACAGAAAATATTTATGTAATTTTTTTGAATCTAACATAGTTTACAGAAATCTACAGAAAATTTTTAATTATAGAATTGTCATTGTTAGACATTTTGAAAAATCCTTTTTATAAAATTGTGCAACAAAACACCCCTTAAGAATATTATTTTACATTACTACATTCGAAGTTTTGGATAGACAAATAAATACTTGTCCGCCTCCATAAAAAAGTTTTTTAAAATCCGCTTATGACGTCAAAAGATAACATGTTAAACCTTTTGGAGTGGCACTATAGACACACTCTCAACCACACCACGGGGCACACCCCCTCTCTCAGCTACAGTGCACGTGGTCCACTTTAGATTTTAAAAAAATTCTAAAGTAGGCCTCGTACACTATAGCTGAGAGAGGGGGTGTGTCCCAAGATGTGGTTGGGATTGTACCTGTAGTGCTTTCCAACCTTTTGAGGGGGAGGAACAACCAGCCCGTCATCAACCGGCCACGAAAGTCATCACATATTATATTATATTATATAAGTAGAGCAGAGGATCTAATAATGTCTTAGGTTGCTTATATATTATAATAATGTTAAAGCGTGACAATATTTTTCAAAAACAAAAAAAGAAGAGGAAGTAAATTGGAGGTGGTGAGTGCAAATTGTATACTTCCTTTTTACTGCCAGAAATATCAACGACTTGTGTCAACCATTTATTTCCCAACTTGGAAATCATCCACACGCAGAATTCCACACTCGCCCGAGTCAAATCAGCTCTACTTAACCCCAAAAATTAAATTCAGAAAAATGTCATTAATCCATTAATCTCGAAAATTCATCTCCCTATACATACAAAAATCCCCACATTTTCGGAGCCAATAAACTCTCCCCTCATCACTAATTAATATATAGTGTATTTAAAATAATAATAAAAAACTACCACTACAAGTCCAAGTCCCTCGACCCCCACTGATGAAATAAAATCTCGTACCTCCCATTTCCAAAACACCCCCCAAACAAACCAAAAATTACAGCCAACGCCCTCAACCCCGTCACCGGCTCGCCCCCTCCTCCAGATCCGCATCGCCCTTCTTCTCGCCAATCGGATCCGCGTCCCCCTCCTTCACCTCCGGATCCGACCCGCCGACCTCCTCCCTGAAAAAAACCGCGTGCATTAGAATCACCGGGGCCCCCGCGCCCACCGCCGCCCCCAGCCTGTTCAGAGCTCCGGTGACCGCCAGCTCCACCAAGACCACGCCCAGGAACACGCCCAGCACGAATCTCCGGTCGAGGGCCCGCCTCACGAGGCGCCACGTGGAGGGGACGGCCTTGAGCAGGACCTCGTAGAGGAGCGCGATCTTCGAGGCGGCCATGAGGAAGAGCATGGTGGGCTTGTGGCCGGGGGCGAGGGAGAGGAGGAGGGAGATCCAGAGGAGGATCGAGTAGTGGATCTTGAGCGCGGAGAGGTTGCGCCCGACCCGGTGGGGGATCGAGGCTGGGGTTTGGGGGCAGGAGAAGGAGTTTGGGCGCGCGAACTTGGCTAGGGTTCGGCGGGTCGACCGGAGATGGGAGCGGATCGAGGCGGCGAGGGTCGAAGGCCGGAGCTTCGAGAAGTAATTGGGGATCTTCATTTTTTTAGGGTTTTTTTTGGGAGATCTGGGGATTTTGGGGTTTTTTTTTTGGGAGTTGGTGTGGGGAGGGGAGGTTTTGTTCGAGGGAGTGTTGCTGTGTTGGTTCCTGGCGAATGGGAGGTTGGTTTGGAAGGTTGCGAGGGGGGTGACTTCAGGGCGAAGGAGCAGTTTTGTAGGGGGTTGAGGGGTTACCTAGAATTTTGTATAGGTTTGGTGATGCAATTTTTATGGGTTGCTTTCACAATAAAACCTTTTAACTTTGAATGTTGTTGCATATAAACCCCACAAACTTTGTTCATCTGACCTGACCCCACACCAGTAAATTTACTAATACTTGAAATGTCCTTGAGAGAGAAAATTCTCAAGCGTGGGCATTTGTCATTTACAGATGGCAAATTACTCCCTCCCCTAGATTTTGGAGCTTTTTCTCTCAATTTTTTTGTCCAGTATTTGCAAGTTACACGTTAGGGAGTTAGATGAGAAAAGTTCAATATTCAGGAGGGTTTTGTGGAGCACACCAAAGGGTTCGAGGTGTTATGTGAGATAAATAAAGATCAACTTGTGTATATATCACTTTTTGTAAGTTTGATCTATTATTTCAGGAATTTTTTCGAATAAGATAGCGTATCTAACACTTAGGGCCTGTTCGTTTGCCTTAAAAAAAAAATGAGAAATCAAAGAAATAGAAAACTATTTTTTAAGAAAAATAGGTTTTTGAATTGTTTGGTTGGCTAAAAAAAGGAAATCAATGAAATGGAAATGAAATGAGATGAGTTGTCACATTATTATTGGATGATGTGAGTGATTTTTTAAGAAAACTAGTTTTGATGTTGTTCGGTTGGCCAAAAAAATAAGGAAATGAATTATAAGAAACATATTTCCTGTAGTTTTGTTGTTTTCTTTTGTTTGGTTCATTCTAAAAAATAAGAAATGAAATGAGATGAGATGAGTTGTCATTGTATTATTGGGTGATGTGAAAAAAGATTAAGAAAAGTGTTTTCATAACTTTTTGGAATAAAAACAAAGAAATGAAATGTTAATGAGATGAGATGAATTGTTATAATATTTTATTCGATGATGTGAGTGATTTGAAATGATGAAAAGAGATGAGTTGAGTGATGTTTGGAGGAAAATAATATTTTATTAGATATGATGGATGAGTGGTTAGATGAAAATAATATTTTATTAGATGTGGTGGATGAGTGGTTAGATAAAAATAATATTTTATTAGATGATGTGGATGAGTTGTTGGATGAAAATAATATTTTATTGGATATTATGGGTGAGTTTTAGGGATGGAAATGGAAGAAATGAATTATTTTGAGATTTCTACCTTTTCCATTTCCATTTCTTGGTTTTTAGGAAATAAACGAACAGGCCCACTCGAATACAATAAGAACTAAGGATACATTTGATGATCCACATGTTATGGATCCTATAAATAAGGATTTTACATGTACTTTTTTTTGGCACTGGGATTTAGAAGACGGGGTTTTGTTTCTGGATGTTAGTCCACAAATATTTTGAAATTAGTCCCTCAAATTTTGAACCAGACCCTCAAATCATAAAAATTAATACTAGGTCCCCTAGTTTTAAGCTATTTGAAATTAGACGCTCAAATCAATTGTAGAATAAGCAATTAATGGGATTAGTTTGAAACAATTTATGAGAATTGTTGGACCCAATATAAGTTTAGATGTTTTTATAACTGATACTTTTCCTCTTGATTGGATGCACTAGTTTCAAAGTAACTTATGGGTTTGAATAACCTAACAGCAATCTTAATGATTTGAGGGACTAATTCATAATACCCTATGACTTTAGGGACCTCATAGTAATTTCCGTGATTTGATGGACTGAGTCGAAAATATGGAAGATTTGAGTTGTTAATAGCGAAAACCCCTAACGAGAATGAATTATGATTCTCTTCAATTGTAGTCAGGGTCAATTCAAAACGCGTGGCACGGCGGTCAAAAGTCCCCTGCAAGTTTTTGTAAAACTATAGTAAATAGTAATAATTCCTTTTATGGTTGATAGTCGTAACAGGGACTGGCTGCAAAAAATGATGCAGTTCAATTGCAATCAACATTCATATTACACCGTTGAAGCAATCTCAGATCCTCCTCCGTTCATGATGTTGGTCCCTCTTCAAGAATTTCAGATCCTCCTCCGTTCGTGATGGTCGAAGATGAGGCAACTCTTGCGCTCACGAATTAGCTCAGCATGCTTGCAGATATCTATGTATCATCTTTCAGATTCTCTTGTTGGTCCAGTCGTCCAGATCATATGTGTGATCAACTTCTTCTTGAAGCATATCAATGAATCTTTCTTGATTCCTCCAAGAAAAAAAAAATCTAGCTCAAGTTGTGGTCCGGTCATTTGCTAAACTAGAGTCAAGACTTAAAATCTAGTTTTGATCCACTAAACAGTTTACTTTTCTTTTGAACTAGTTTAGTTGTAAACCGGTTCGGCTTTGGACCAAGGGGGAGGGTGTGAACCAACTCTGACCTGCTTTAAGACCAAACTTGGTCGAACAAAACCAATTCAAGTTGTGGTCTAGTCATTTGCTAAACTAGAGTCAGAGACTATGTAAACCAATTCTAAACCGCTTTAAGGCTAAAATTAGCCAAACAAAACCAATGCAAGTTATGGTTTGGTAATTTACTAAACTAGAGCTGAGGAAGAGTGTGTAAACCAATTCTGAACTGCTTTAAGGGCCCGTTTGGTTGGTTTCCTAAAACCCAAGAGGTACAAGGAAATTAATAAAATAATATTTTGATTAATTTCCATTCTTAAAACTCACCCACAACATCCAATAAAATATTATTTTTATATTCCAATTCATCTCATTTCATCTCCTTTCTTATCTTTTTAAAAATAAACCAAACACAAGAAATGTGTCACATCATCCAACTCATCACATTTCATCTTAGGGGCTGTTTGGTTGGTTTCCTAAAAACCAAAATATAGAAATGAAAACTAAGAAATATCAAAAAGTACAATTTCACACATTTCCATCCCTAAAACTCACCCACAACATCTAATAAAATATTATTTTTATCCAACAACTCATCCACCACATCTAATAAAATATTATTTTCACCCAACAACTCATCCATCACATCCACCACATCTAATAAAATATTATTTTCATCAACAACATCACTCAACTCATCTCATCTCATATTTAAAAATTACCCACATCATCTAATAAGATTGTGACAACTCATCACATCTAATTAACATTTCATTTCTTTGTTTTCATCCCAAAAAGTTGTGAAAACGCATTTCTTAATCTTGGATCACATCACCCAATAATACAATGACAGCTCATCTCATCTCATTTCATTTCTTATTTTTAAGAATGAACCAAACAAACTTTTTTAAGAAATTGGTTTCTTATAATTCATTTCTTTATTTTTTTGGCCAACCAAACAACATCAAAACAAGTTTTCTTAAAAAATCACTCACATCATCCTATAATAAGGTGACAACTCATCTCCATTTTTTTGATTTCTTCTTTTTTTTAGCAAACCAAACACTCCCAAAATAATTCTTTGATTTTATAGTTTTCCATTTCTTTGTTTTCCAATTTTTTTAGGGCAAACAAACAGCCCCTTATCCCATTTTTAAAAATCACACACACCATCCAATAATATTGTGACAACTCATCTCATCTCATTAAACTTTCATTTCCATCCATTTCCTCAAAAAAAAAAAAAAAAGAAATTGATTTCCTTAAGTATGTGTCACATCATCCAATAATATACTTCCAACTCATCTCATCTCATCTATTTTCAAAATGAACCAAACACAAACAACCTCAAAACATCATCCAATAATATACCTTCAATTCATTTTCTTATTTTTTAAACCAACCAAGCAACCTCAAAACAATTTTTTTTTTAAAATCACTCACATCATCCAATAATAAAGTGACAACTCATCTCATCTCATCTCCTATTCTATAATTTTCCTTCTTTTTTAAACCAATCAAACAACCTCAAAACAATTATTATAGGAAATATTTTTTCTATTCTTTGATTTCCCAATTTTTTTGCGAAACGAACAGCCCCTAAGGCAAAAATTGGTCGAACAGAACCAATTCAAGTTGTGGTCTAATCATTTGCTAAACTAGACCCAAGACTTTAAAACTAGTTTTGGTCTACAAAAGCATCTCTCTCTCTCTCTCTCTCTCTCTCTCTCTCTCTCTTTGAGGAACACTAAACAGTTTACGTAAGAGTTGTCAGAGAGATCCTAGAAATTCGATTAAATATGCACATAATATACCGCTATCCTTAATCAATATATCCCATAATGACTACTTGTGACAATGTCATATAAGCTATCTCCTACTTCATTAGTCATGTAATTTAAGCTCATACAACAATCCCATTAACATAATTAACATAATCCAGCCATTTACATCAAGCATGTACTTCAAACTGTGCAGAAAACAGCAACTGGAAACTGAGACACTAGTGTCTTGAGAGGCATCATATTGTTGAACTCCTCCAATATCTCTTACAGTTGACCATGCTTCAAAATCCACTCCTCTGTGCATTTGAGCTTTACATTGCAACTCCAAACTCCACTCCCAAAGAAAACAGTCAGTTTTCAGCTACATATATAACCACGTCGAAAAATCCCCATGCCGAAAAAAATACAGGGAGAAATACAAATATAAATCTACCAACCTTTTCCCCGCTACGAGTTACTATAGCATGACAGGAATTGTTCAACTATCTCTGTCTAGGCTTTTGGCTATTGAAACTAGAAACGGGCAAATTGGAGAGGCTCTCTTCTCCATCACCAAAAATTCTGCCCTCAGAAGAGGAATTGTTTCTTTTTGGATTCGATGTATAGTAGAGGAGCTCAGCCTCTGGGAATGACGAAGAGCTGGGGACATCGAGGAGCAAACCATGATCGGAGTTATCGTCAGTGAATTGAAGAGAGCAAAGCAACGAGGAGCTCCTCTCCGGTGGTGTTGCAAAGATGGTTCTTGGACTGAAGCAAGTTCCATCGTTGTCAACAAAATCTTCGACATCAAATACAGAGCTGGCCAATCTTTTAGGGCTACGCATGGCACTGTCGGGCTCTGAAATTCGGAATATGGCGATGTCCAGTGAGTTTTAGAAACTAAAGTAATCTTGAAACAAGGGTAAATTTCACAAAAATGCCACAAACTTTTTTTTATTCGAGAAAACTACCATGAACTTTCAGATGACCAGTAAACGTATAATTTATTAGTGGAAATTGTTGCTAATGGTGTGTGAACTTCTTGGATAAAAGGTCAGAACTAACCTTATTTACTCCTATCCACCTGCAAAGTCCATAAAGTAATATAGAAGATCATAAAATACATAAAGGTCAAATTACCCAAAACATGTCACATGCTTTGACAGCTGACCAACCTGTCGTCGCTAGGGATGCAAATGGATGCAAACCGGATATGGATATCTGTGGATAATATGTATCCATATTCGATAGCACACAAATATGGATATCAATATCCATGGCCCTTGGGATATGGAGAAGGATTTATAAGTGAAATATACGAATCCACATCGAAATATATGTATACAGTTGAAATTGTTTTGATCATTAGACTAATAGAGATCTAATCTTAGCTTTTCAAATATGCCGAACATATTAATAAACTCCCATTTTGGAAATTTATTATATTTAAGCATCTCTTACCTTGTATGGCCATCAGTCTTATTTCTTTCCTCATATCCATTTTGTATCCATTTATCTGATCCACATCCGCACTAGATTTTGGCTGAGAAGGATTTAAGTTTTCTTTAACTGAGACACGTATTCATATCACTATCCATGGTTAGCAATGTTACATTAAACGCTGGGCGTTTCTAGGTGTCGGACTTGGCGCCCAACGCTTAGTCGCCTAGGCGGCCTAAGCGGTTTCTGGGCGTTTTTTTTATTTTTTATTTTTTTAATTGTGCTACTTGAAGATAAATATATATATGCTCAATCAAAAATGCATATATACTAAAATACTAACACTATTAACTAAATTGCTTGGTTTACCAATTACAATAGTTATTTGTATGTTTATACTTCTCAACTCAAATTATAAGTTTATCTCAACTCAAATTACAATATGTATTAAATTCATATAAATTTTTAAAAAAAGATAGCAATTTTAGTTCCACAATAAATCATGCATACTTAGATACTAAATAGCCAAAATAATATTTAACAAGGTTAGAGCCTAAGATGTTTTTTTATTTATTTTTAATTATACTAATTGATAGTGAATGTCAATGTTACAGAAAGCTTAGATGTCGGATTGGTGTCTAGGCGGATTTCTTTCTTCATTTAAGTGGTGATCGATGAGGTTTTGTTGAAGGTCGGAGGAGGTAGTGGAGGTGTTCATATTTGAAGGTTAATGGAGTTTGGAGGATGTGTAGGCTACAACACATAAAATCACAACCAAGGCCTACAGGGTGCAATCCACGTAAGCAAACAATGCTCCCCTAAACGTTCGTAAAATCTAGGTGGGCAGCCTAAATTCCGCCTAGGCGCTAGGCGCTAGTTAGGCGGCCTAGGTACCGTCTAAGCCTAGGCGAACGCCTAAGCGGACTAGGCGGAGGTTTTTTAAAACAGTGGTAAGCGGATAAGGATATGGTAAGATTCATATCCGATCCGTATCTGGTCCATTTGCACCCCTAGTCGTAAGGCATGGTAGTTTAGTGAAAAAGAGCTCACGAAAAGTCTTTCTGGTAGTTTTTGCCAAACAGCCCAATCTATGTGATCATTTTGTGAAATGTACCCTTCCAACAAGCAAAAATTCCTCTATGATATAAATGGGTTTAGGGTACTAAAAAAATTATGAAATGATCTCAGATGAAAATACTTTTGAAGCTCTCTTTATGTCAACCATGTGGTTTATGAGAGTAACAATCTTGTGCAAGATATACACATGGAATAATACTAATCGTCAAGTACAAAGGTTTTGAAACTTTCTTTACGTCTACTCATATAGTTTATCAAGGCACCAATATTGTACAAGATAGGCAGAGATGTGTGTGTGCTACTGTGAGCACCAACAATGCCCAAAAAATGTCTAAAAAGGATTAAATCATTAAATATTCATTAAAATAGTAACTTAGCTCTGCCCTATCAAGCACAAACTGAAATTTATATTGCCAATCATCATCATTGTCATCGTCCTATTAAAATTGGAGCATTTATATTCAGGTTATGCAGAACATCATACAATATCTACAAAGATTTATATCCTCACCATTATCTCTACTTGAAAGTCTATACTTTTAGCTAAAAGTTAGATCTAGATTGATGTTAAAATGAAGTGAGCTGGTGGAGTTGGTTTGTGCATGGATAATACTGGTTTCTTCCAAAATCTTCTATGCAAGCTTATCAATATTAATTCTGGTTTGCACTTTGCACATCTTTCCATATCATCAATTCTTGCAGCATTTGCGTTCAATTTTTCATGACGTTATCTTCTGTGATTCACAAACTTCTATAGATCTTATTGGCCTGTGATTCCCAAACTTCTATAGATCTTATTGGCTTATTCTTCTTTGGACCTTTATCCATCAAACACGCTTGTCAACATTGTGTTATTCATTTGGAGTGCTAGGACATTCTTCATTCTAAATACATAAAGGATTACAACATCTAATCATGCAACTGTTAGAAAAATACTATACAAGCAAACTGGTCAATCAGCAGGTTGCTAGCTCTCGCATCTATACCTTGAAAATTGAACAAGATCTGCGGAATATGAACTTGCTGGTTCTTACAAATACACTTAAAGGCAGCATGTATTACCTCTTCCAACAAAGGCAATAGTCTCATGAACTAATGCAAAAGAGAAGCTTAGTGGAATCTACCTCCTCTTAACTTAGGACAAATGGTAAAAATTAATTTGACAAGAAGGGCGTGAATAGTACAATTTTATTACAGGAAATCAGAGAGAGAGAGAGAACAAAGTATGCAAAAGACAAAATTATAGTACCAACCTGAAAATTTCAGATTTTGGGCATCCATTGACCTCTTGAGGCGTGTGAAATTTGGATGTCCATGATAACTAGAATCAGTTACCGCTTCTTTCCCTCCGACATACTGCTTATTTTTTATATCCTAAAGCAAAGTAAATGAAATATCAGTTGGACAAATCTTCAACTCACTACAAGAACTCAATGGATATGAACAAGTTCAAATAAAAGGTAAATACCTCAACAGAAGTGCTAAAACCACACAGATTGCATAGTAATGGTTTATTTGAAATTTCATACCTTTAGCCTTTTATAGTGTTCTACCCATGTCGATCTTGAAAAATTCTGTAATACAAGCCTCTTCAAAGTAACGTAATTCTCATTATCTGTTCCTGAAATGGATAAATCAAATATTCCTTCCTGAAGTAGTTGCTGGAAATACGATAAAGTCTCCACAAATTGGGAACTGTTAAACATGGTTCTGAGGCTGCAAAATATAGTGAAGAGACAATATAAAAGATTGCAATATAATGGACTCTTTATCAAATTAATAAACGAAGTTACAGACAAGGAAGGTGAGCATACCTTTCAGGATATTTAGCAGTATCTAAAGACGGTAGATATTTCATCAGTCTCTGTTGTTCGTCATCCGTCATATGTCTCATTAACACCTCAAAATCAACAATATCCTACATTTGGTAACAAGTGAGCACATTTTTGGGAAATAAGCTAAGGATAATTTCATGTACACTATATCGGTTTTATATTTCTCAGTCAGATACACGATTTTGATAGACTGGTAAAATAAACAACATAAAGGATTTCTAGTGTTACTTTAAGATCAGTGGAGCAAAGAGGTGAATCTCTATCTTGAAGGATATGCAATCTGTCAGAAGATTTGTCCCTGAGGAGATAGATAAAGGGATTTTAGCCATGAAAAAGTACTCAAGCTTATCTAAGAAACTAGATAAATGGGTCATAAAAATAAGTCCTAGCATAAAACATTCTATTTTAAACAACATGAAACTTAAGAACTTAAATACATAAAGAAGTACCTTTTCACTTGACATTGTGCCATATGCCCTGCAGGCTTCCGGAATTTTTCCATGCCAACACCTGAAAACTTTGTTCCTTTACTTTCATCTTCATTGATTATGCATGACTTAGGAAGTGAGCTTGCTTCTGATTCCTCTTCGATAGCTTTTGTATTAGGATATCTAAGGAGAACACTTCCATTGCCAATCTCAAAAGAACCAACTGGAGTTTCACCTTCATAGAGAAGATCTTCTTCTGATGATGAAAGATAAGAAGACTGTTGTTCATGCATTATAGTATAAAGGTCTTTCGTGAGCTTCTCAACAGGCGTAGGCTTTTGGCGCATAACACATGTCCTTCTCTTTGAAGGTACTTGAGGGTCCCACACATTGGATTGAGCAGAACCTGAAGATAACAGAAACTTTGAGGTCTATATGACTAAGGACAATGAACCAAATGATTTATTATTGAAAATCCACAACCATATCTATCACTTGATACCAAAGTGAATAAAATTGATAGCTCTTCTTATTATGAGTAAAATTATGCTAATATCATCATAAATCATCAACACAAATTGGAAATAACACTCTTTGTAAAGGGAAATAGTTAAAAAGTTGCTGACTATATGAGCATTTCGGGTTCATCTCCATAAGAAATTAGGTGAAATTCACATCAGTAGAACACACGTTTATAATTTACTTCATGGATTCACATCATACAGAGTCTTAGAAATGTTTGTAAGAAAAGTTGTATGTGTTAGATGATTTGTACATTTAGACGACTTTATACCCTCATCCAGTTGATACTTTCAGGAAGGGGAAAGGTCTTACACATTTCCTGCTTCCAACAGCAAGAGAAAACAGGAACCACCAAAATTTTCTTAAGGGCAAGCTCAAGGAAATGCTAGCTTATATGTGAAGGCAACAAGTATACAAATGCTCTCATGAAGAAGAAATGGATCTGAATGAGAAACATAAAAGCCAACAGCTTGAACTATGAGGTGGAGGCAGTTTATATGAGAGACAAAGTTCTCGTGATCCATTTCCTATAGTTACAGTTGGAGTAAAGATAACAACTAACAAGGATACATCAAATGGTAAAGAAAAAAGGACTGTAAAGTAATTGAAACATTGGTCCAAGTAGCAATTGTTTATTTAATTTAAGCAAAAGTTCCGTCATACTTTCCATCTGATTCATGTTAAGTATCTAATCTGAACTCATAGCATCAACCATCAATCATTAATATACATCAAGACATATGGCATGTCATCAAATTTTTTGCTAGGAAAAGTTATGTATAATAAAATTAATAAAGGCACTGGAATTTATTCTCAATATTCCTTGGCAAGTGTGAATAGTGGACCATAGAAGACTTGAAAGTAAAATTCTGGCTTAAGCAGTCCGCAAGATTTAACAAACAGCATGAGTTTAATAAAAACATGCAGCCTAATATAATTTTTACACTTCCTTTCTCTGTGATGTTAAGATTTCTATTCACTAGCTAGTACGAATGTGTATATTGCATTGAAGTTGTTTACGATGACTTCTGACCAAGACGAATAAACCATAATCTAACACATTCTCCGAGCAAAACATGACATTCAGAACCAACAACCAATTCCAAATACCATCATTCCTCAATG
>BQKN01064737.1:233233-245170 GCA_022839385.1 Asparagus kiusianus
CCCCCCCCCCCCTCCCCACAAAAAACCAACAAAACACGTACGAATGCACATGGCACACGTGTGGGCATGCGCATACAGGAAGCCACCACTTCAAACCACTCTAGAGGAAAGATTCAACCTATAATTATGGGCCTTCCTGATTGAAGAGTTTCTATCATACTTGCATTTGTTCTTGCCTAGAGGTTGCATGTTCCCACTGGACTAGCATAGTTACAGGTATATAAAGACTTATCTCAAGGAGCAAGAATATCGGAAACTACCACAATAAATCATCATAATAATGGTACTTGTCCAAGAAAATAATGCCTAACATAACATCACACAATAAAACTCATTAGCTGTGCTGAAAAGAGTTTGTATATTACTAAATAAACCTAAGATGTAGAAATTGCAGCGATCATCACCATCTACAACGCTCCTATCAAAACAGGGTAAGCCATGGGTACAAAGCTCCATAAAACACTCGAGAAAACTTAAAGTCAAGCTGCCAGTTTTTAACATCTTGGTGCCAAAGTTCTCGAGGAAACCAGGTTCAAGAGAGACACTTGTAAAAATCTTAGAAGTCAGTTTGCAGGTAGGAAGCCCTTGTTCATGTCGTTTACATTTGTGCAATCAAGGGAAAATGTCCAAAAATCTCTTAGATTAAAAAAAAACAGAAGAGGAAAGATGATAGTCATGCTAAAGGGATGTTATTCAACTCTCTAAGGTCCACCTGAAGCCCGAGAGCCAATAAAAATTTCAATGATAAATAATGTCAAAAGCACATTCATCTAGGCCTTTTTGCTGACGAATAGATGACATGATACTTTCCTAATTAAGATTAGAACAAGTAGAAAAGAATAAGTTGATGGTTATAAGCTGTCCTCTATATCATTCAAAGAATGGAAAAGATCTTACCTGTCAAATCACTTGCTTCATTGGTTGCAAAATGTGCACAACTCTCAGAATATGATGTTGCTGATCCGGAGCTCGACCAATTGCTCGTATCTCTTTCTAACATTTTCCGGAAGTTCTGGTCGGAATATGGTATTTCACGCTTATTTTCCAGTGCACCAGAGCTTTGTTTGATCTTCTGCAGCTTCTTCTCTTTGGGCTTGACAGGTATAGGTTTGACTTTACATACTTCCAATCTTTCTTGCTCAATCAGTTCACGAGCGTGCAGTGGTGTGTAGTTAATCAAAGAACCTTTTGTTCTCCACCTTGAACCACATGCATTGCAGAGAACAGGCTTATCAGGTGGCCCATTTCGCCAAAGAGGAGTAGCTGTTGCAAATTTTAAAATCAGCAATCGAGAAGGTGATTAGAACTCAAGAAGATAGATGTTGGAAATGAATACTATTGAATGCAAATTGAAGAAATAAAGATGAAAATTGTTGATACGATATAACCACAGACTGAATTCTACAACATACAAGTGCACCACACCCAGACTAACAAAGAAAATTTAGTCGCACTTAAGACAATGAGAATGTTTCGTAGGGTAAATTGTTTGCTTTTTTCTGTTAATATGAAACTTCTTAGTTGCACGGTTAAGGTGCTACAAGGTGATTATTCAAATTCAAACAAGTCTCAATTTTTATATAAATAAGCAATGCAAACCATGTAATTGGTGAATATCTGAAAGCTTCAAAACCTAAGTAGCATGGAGTCATCCACAATTCATTTAGGAATTCGCATCCATCTCAATCACATTAAAAAAAGATAGTTCTTGCTTTGTGATTTCCATTATGTGTGCAATTATAAAATTTATGTCATGTCAATAGCATCACATTTTTTCCTGTTTTGTTTATCTTCCTTTAAGCTGAAAGTCATAAGATAATCAACTGACAAGCATTAAAAGTACAGAAAAGGGGAAGTCAATGGAGAAAATGTCAGGGAAAGAAGAAAAGGCAATGAGTAGATAGCTTGAAGATGGTCAAATACCATGTAACTCACAGTGAAGAAGATTGAACTGGAAATAGTACGACAAAGAAATGTTCAGCCAACACTACCAAAATGCCATTTTTTATAAATCAGTCTATAACATAAGGCTCAATACAAAAAGCATATGAACAACACTGACTCTACCAAATAAATAGGCATAACCAAAATTGTTGATTTCAAATGCAGTCCAGGTCAAGACTCAAATGAGAGGAAAACTCCCATGAAATGAATAGGCAATTTAATGAAAGACTAAGCTTCCACATACTAGTCATGTATGAAAGTTTCTCACATTAATGGGTCAAATGGTGGAAGACTACACTTCATCTATGCACCTAAGATCGCAGGAAGAGTACTGCCAATAACCAGCATATGCAAAGTTTATAGCAAGAGTACATCAAATGACACAGTCCGTTGCCACTCATCCTACAAGTCATGTATCACCATACACTTCACAATATTAAACAAAAACACAACAAGGTTTGCGCAAAAGAGCTGAAACCAGAAACAGAGGGCAATAATCCACCAAAGAGCTTTCCAATTACACAATTTTACAGTCAAATTGGTCAATGCATTCGACTTCAAGCCATCAATAAGAGTTCACACAAGCTCAGAAGAAGGTTTCCACAAAATATACCAATTCAAACAATAACTCCACAATTTCAATAATATAACAAGAATCTCCTTTATTTATAATTGGGTTTAGAATTCCCATATGAAATTTCACAGCACACATAACAAGCAGACAAAGGAATGAAGGGATGGCAACAATTTCACAAGATTAAGCGTCTCTTGTAGAACAATAACATCTTAATTCTAAAACCCAAATTTCCAAAAATCAAATATGGCCTTAAATTTTTACATAAATAAAGAAGAAGAAAAAAAAAAGAACAAGAGCTCACTTGTGACACCACAATGACAGCAAGGTCCATGCTTCCCCATGCCTCTCAACTCCTCTCACCTCGATTAACAAAATTACCAAAAAAATAAAAGGAGAAAAAAAAATAGCAGTCCCTTTACTCTATCAAAGTCTCAACAAAATCAGGAAAAAAAATCTTTTTAAATAAAAAAAAATATCGGTGAGTGGGTTTGAATAGGCTTTTCCTGTGACACCGAAAGAAGAGTTTCTACAACGCACAACCCAGAAACCCAAAGGAGCAGTATTTCCCTTTTTGTTAATTTTTCGCTCTCTAAGTCTCTGTAGACCCAAAAAAACAAAGAGGATGAAAAAAAAGAAGAAGAAAAAGGGAAATTAAATGGGAAAAAATTCACAGGTCTTTGATGGGTTTTTAGGTGGGAATCTGCACAATCAATTATAGAAGAAGAACATTGAAGGAATCAAAATTAATGGCAGAGGGAAGAAAAGGTGAGGAGGTGAATAGGTGAAGAGGAGCCTTCTCTTTTTTATATTGTCAAATTTCTTTTCTTTTGTTCGTATATGGCACTGGGTGTGTGCTGATTAAATGTGGACTCTATGGGAAAGTTTGCTCTCATCCGCTTTTTTTATTTGTTTAAATTAAATTTAAATTTCTTTTCTTTGTTGGGATTAATCTGTTTCTGGTTTATTTTATTATTGTTATTTATATTATTATTTTTATTTTTACTTTTTATGTATTTGGTGGAGTGGGAGAAAGCGTGGGGCGTTGTGGGGGGAATATTTACATATTTATCCTGTTGACCTTGGACTTTTCAGTTGATAATAATAGGAAAAATTCTGAAAATAGACCATTTTTGCTAAATATTTAGCAAAATCGATCATTTTGCTAAATATTTAGTAAAATCGATCTCTTTTTGGCCTATTGGCCAAAAAGAGGTTGATTTTTAAAAAAGTGCTTTGAAAACATACGGGACTATATATGTTTTCAACACACTAATTACCAATTAGAAAATATACGGGACTAGTAGTCCTGTATGTTTTCTAACATATTTTTGGTGGCTCACCAAAACGTACGAGACTACTAGTCCTGTACATTTTGCAGAGCCAATTTGCCTCTGCAAGCAAATATACGGGACTAGTAGTCCCGCACAATTTACAAAGCTAATTTGCCTTTGCCGGCAAATATACGGGACTACTAGTCCCGTATATTTTGCAGAGACAATTTGCCTCTGCCCAGCAAACATACGGGACTACTAGTCCCGTATGTTTGTTGGGCTGAGGCAAAACATGCACAAAACATGCATGACCCTCTAGCTGAGCATACAACCAAAAATTTCACCAAAATTTCCGCCACAATATATCATCTAACATTGTATACATTGATAAAACTTATAAAATTAGAACATTATAACACAAATCTAAAAAATACACATTATCACAACACAATACATCATCACAACATCACATCCAAAATTCTACCAAAATTCACATCAGCACAAAATAATTCAAATGCATTAAGTCTAACCATACGATAATATGTAGCTTAAGTAGAATAAATCCAAATGCATCAATAAATCCATAAGACAATATATAATCTACATGGAAAAACTAACAAAGAAAAAATCCACCACTCCCCCGTTGTCTCGGTCTTCGCACCCGCTGAGATCGTCGGCGGCCCCCTTCGTCTTGAGCTTGTATATGCTCGCTCTCCGGTTGTGTGTGGGGCTGTGACGGACCAGCTTGTTGTGACGGGTCAGCTTCATCGTCGTGCGTGCAAGATCTATCACGTCTACGTTGGCGCACATATGTAATATCTTCAAGATCCACCTGCTCACGACCTTCATGCCGATCCTCATGAGTTTGTTGAAAAGCTCTACGAACTCTCGCCACTATCCGCTGCAATATCGATACGTCCATAGAATCTCCTATGGCGGTAGTTATACCCTCATTTGCAATCCCCACTACATCGTCCAATGCGTCTATCTACAATTACATAAAAATATTGCTTCATATAAGAAACCAAAAGCTAACATAAAGATTGAAAAATCTATTATAATTGTCGCAATTTACTTACCCATCGCCTCTCATCAAACCCTCTTGGCACATATCGAGATTGTTGGTTGCAAATCTCGATTTCGTCAACTGGAGGCACAGTTTGGGTGATTATCCAACATCGGGTAACCCCCCAATACCATCTTATGTAATCGACTTCCTGCATCAGAGGATAAAGCGGATCGAAAATAAGTTGATGCCGATCATTCCATCGAACTATGTATGATTGATGCGTGCGCTGCCAGTTAATCTGATGTCCACCTTTAGACGCCTTTCTCTCGATTTGTTCGACCAATTGTGGAGCGTGCTTTGTGAGTCCAAATTGTCTAAACACGCGATTGGGTGCATCTCCACAATTTTGAAACAAATGAGAGGAACCCTGGACCGCCATATTCTGTGTCCCTCCATACAAATCAGTGGTAGACGATGTAGGTAAGGTGCGTATGGCTGCCACTCGAACTATAAAATAATCCATATATTAACTGTTGTTTGAAATATATCGATAGCTTTAAACGATTGCAATTCAAATTCATACCTAAAAATTTTTCATTTGGTCGAGCTACCCCCTGTAAAAGTCTAACTGTCTAGCCGGGTCCTCATTATAGGCTTTAGTGACATTCCATCTGTAAGTTTTATATATGATAGATTTTTGTTCAAAAGTTTAAATGAAAAATAAAATATCAAACGAGATTAAATTCGACGAATTTTACATGCAGCCTAGTGGAATCTGTCCATCTAACTCTCGGATCTCGCATAATCGCGGTTTCAAAACCAGTCTCTCCCATGCCCAAACTTGTAACAATGTCAAACAGCCTTTGAGCTCTTTATTTTGCATTAAAGCAACCTTTGACATTTCTCGATATAGATATGCTAAAATAGCACTACCCCAGGATAATGTCCCACACACGTCAAAGTCTTCGAGAAGTGGTAACCAGCTATTGAAAAATCAATTGCGTTAGTCAGATTTTCTAAAAATAGTGAGAAAAAATATCTTCTTATCAAAGTATAAAAGTAATAACAATTTATGACCCATCTTACCTCAAATGCACTTTATGTTTACTTGAATCGAGAAAAAGAAGTGTCTCGATCATGTGCAAAATATATGCTCTAGGATGTTGTTGGATCATGACTTCTGATGCATCGTGTGACAATGGGTTAGCAAAATTCTCTTTTAGCCATTTCAATCTAATATACCCTCCAGGCAAGGACTCTGGTGATAGTCCTAACAAATTATCATACATCCCGCCAAACATGCCTATCTGTCCTCGTGACACAAGGACCATCAATGCGGAGTCCTAGGATCACTGCTACATCCTGAAGAGTAATAGTTGCCTCCCAAACACGTAGATGAAAAGTGTTAGTCTCGGGCCTCCACCTATCCATTAACGCATTAAGCAGTGCCCAGTCGAGCTTCATCCATCGCAATTGTGAGCAAATTAGAAAACCGGCTTGGGATATTAGGGCAATAATGCGAGGATCATCAAGCGGCCAACGCATATGCCCAAGGCTATGATCAATCATAACCAGCTCTTGCCCTCTCTACACAAAAATAAAAATAAATATTAGAATATCACAATGAATAAATAACATGAGTCTAAACTTATGACTCAAAACATAGAGCCATAGTACCTCTATAAATGATATACTCTCTGAACGATGACGTGGCTGATCATAGAGGACTTCATCAGAAACCGGCCCGGGGAGCATCGCGTATATACCTGAACATGTCAAGATTACCTTATTAGTTTCTACCAAATGTATAAGACCACAATAAAATTAACAATGTAAATAGAAAATATATTACCAATTAATTGCTATAAACTTGTTCTTGATGGACAACGAGACATATTATGCCCTAATTGACTACATGTTCCACATATGATTCGTGATGCTCCTCCTTCCCGGCCTTGATCCATAGTACCTCTGATGCGCATAGATCGAGGTCGTCCCACTTGTCTTTTGACTTGAGGTGGTAATAAATATTCCGTATAAGCGGCAGTCCAATAACGAGTATCATCGGGAGTATGAAAACTCTCTTTGTAAGCCTTCCGATAATGATTTGTTGAATACCAAGCTGAGCAATACCGATCATATGGCAATCTAGCGCCACCATCCTGACTGGAACTAGCTGCTAAAACATGTTCATATGGTAGTTTTTGTAATTGTGGTAGGTTACAAGTACAACTACACTCTTGGTCATAGAGATGAACGGTGTAAGTGCCATCATGATCCTTGACCTCACATTCATTGTCGTTGAATGGTTCAATTCTACATGTTCTTACAGTCATAACCCTTTTCTGCAACATTAACTCGTTTTTTGGAGTGTACTTACTCGTCCAATTTGCACCATCACTCCGTCTCTTTTGGAAGTATGTGTTCAATCTATAAAACGCCCTTGCAACTAAAGGCACTAATTGGCATAGCACGGGCACCCTTAAGTACATAATTAAAACTTTCGGAACAATTAGTCATCATCATATAATAACGCACTCCACAATCTTTACATAATGCCCATCGATCTTCGTATTGCGGCTTCAAGTTTTGTTCAATCCAATTGTGTGCTTCAACTGATAGGGATTTAATTTTCTCTCTACAATGCTCATATACAAGTGAGTCAGTGGCACACCCGACTTGCCACAATAAATTTTGTAAATTGACCTCTCCATGTTTTCTCTTAAAATTAGCTCTTATATGCCACAAGCAGTAACGGTGATGATGTGGTGCACTCCACCCCTCATGCAAGGCTCGTGGAATTCCTTTCATTCGATCAGAAATAAAGGTAATAACTCTTGGACTTTGAACAGTTGTATTTGTAAATACACTAAAAAACCACTTCCAACTCGATGTATCCTCCACCTCCACAACTGCGAAAGCTATTGGAAATAGTCCATCGTTTGCATCTATACCGGTCGCAACCAAGAGCACTCCTTTGTATTTGCCATATAAATGTGTTCTATGGATGCTTAAGAGTAGACGATAAAATGAGAACCCTTTGATAGCGGGCCCAAATGCCCAAAATACCTGTATGAACCTCTCCACTTCCGGCGAGACCTGCTTAGACACTATCTTATGTTCGGAACCCGGATTATTCCTCTTAATTGCTGCAAGATAATGTGGAAGTTTTTGATAAGATTCTTCCCAATCTCCAAATATTTTAGTCAACGCCTTCCTTCGTGCATCATATGCTTTAGACTTGGATATAGTTATGCCTTTCATTGCACAAACCGTTGTTATTATCTGTCCTGGAGTAAGATCAAGTTCCTGCCTAACTTCGGGCATAATTAGCTTATTATATAAGCAGAAGTCGCTGTCGTATGATCATTAGCGACAGTTGGATTACAACATGTATGAAGTCGGTAATAATTTGAGATCACAAATTGTCCGTTGGATTTTTTCCTAACAGCTGCATTAAGCTTCCATGGGCATTTTAAATTTCTATCATCTGCAGCACTTGTATAAGCGACTTGACATTTCTTATTGAAGTAACACTTTACATAGTAGCTAGTTGCGTTGGATTTCACCGGCTTGAATTTGACCCGGTTCCTAATTGCTCATTCACGTATAGCGAAAATTAAGCTTTCCTTATTCTCAAATAGATCTCTTTTTTTGAAAGTGATATCCTCAGGTCAATCAAAATTAGGACCAGGCTCAACTAACTCAGCTTGTGAGTTATTTAGCCACTCGTCATTTTCAAACTCTTCGGGTAACGGTTCTTCAGACTCTACATAATCGTTGTTCACGCAATATTCATTCATCCAACTTGTATCATCATTGTTCTCTCCATTTGCAAATTCCATACTATCAAGACGTTCCTCCTCGGACTCAACATCTTCACTATCATCATAAGCATCTACATATTCGTCCTCTTCTTTTATAGAACCACCAACCGGTAAAGCAACTGAAACATCGTCATACACGTTGTGAAACATGTCACTTGACGTTGCACCTGCGTTATTTTTTAAGTGCAAGGCACTTTGAGATAACGAGATTTGACTTTCAAGCATGCGAGAGAACTCTCCGTGAGCATACAAAACTTCAACAACCCCAGGCTTTGGAATATTTTTAATGAACAACTCAATTGCGATTTGTTTATCTACAAGTTGTATCATGTCATTCAATTCTTCATCAGTGGTGATCTCTACCACAATTGTTCTTTTTTCATTTATTGGATAATTACAAAAGACCTTAATGGCATTTTCGGCATGATTAATTCTGGTAACTCTGTATATTTGCTCCATTATTTCATCGAAACTACAATTTCTAGACAACATGAACATTTTTTTAGAGCCTCCATCATATATAGGCAAATTATTCATTCCAACACTCAATTTTCCATTGAATAAGCAAATAATCGGAATTCCATTCGTTATTTTAACTGAAGAGTTAAAATTTAACGTATACAAATTAGATATTTTACAATTAGATGATCATAATTCATTATTTCCTCTAGATATACCTCTAAATATACATATTAACTAAACAAAATTGGAGAAATTTATGAAAAAAATTGAAATTGTTACCTTGACGAAATCGGATCTCGTTAGCGTCGGAGATCAAGTTCGGCATTAGATTTGAGGGAGGAGGGGGTGAGTTGGCTTTAGGAGAGAGATTAGGTTTGGGAGAGATGGAGATTTGGTTTGGGTGTGGAAATCGGGTTTGGGAGAGATGTAGATTGGGTTCGGGTGGAAATCGGGTTTAGGAGAGATTTCAATGGGTTTGGGAGGGAGTGAGATGGGTTTAGGAGTGAAGGTGAAGAGATTGAGATGGGTTTGGGAGTGAAGGTGGAGAGAGAAGTTAGATTCTAAGGGGAATAGCGGAACTTAGGACACAGAGTGTGATTTATTCGACTTTTCTACGGGACTAGTAGTTTCGTAGAAATGACTAAGTTAGGTCTGCAAAATGTACAGGACTAGTAGTCCCGTACGTTTTGTTCAACCACAGACAGCTGCCAGAAAACATACAAGACTACTAGTCCCGTATATTTTCTAATCGCTAATTACTGTGTTGAAAAACATACGAGACTAGTAGTCCCGTATGTTTACAATTTGATGAATATTATTTATTCTTTATATTTATCTGTTAATCCCAATTCTTAAAATTTATCTTCAATTCCAGTCATCCGATCGATGCCTTGCATTCGCTTATCGTACCTCCACCAATCTTGTAAGTACATCACCGCTTGTACAGTATACGGATCTAAGAATATCTTGTGGTCGTCGATCAAACGTCCTGCTGTGTTGAAGGCAGATTTTGAAGCTACTGTCAAAACCTGCACTGTTAGTAAGTCACGAACCATGGTGAAAAATATAGGATATGAAACCGATCCATATACTTTTCACCATTGTAAAATATCTAAAGCATTTCCTTAACATTTAACTAAAGAAGCATATAAATATTCATCTATTTCAGAAACCTCCAATGATGACGATCCAAGTCCAGATCCACCAGTTAGCTCAGCTACAATTGCATACCTATCAAAACTTACACTTTTACCTCAGGATGAGCTCGAAGAAACCGAAGCTGTAGACTGTTGTGTAGCTACACTATGTCTAGCTGCATACTCATCATATAAGGTTTGAAAATAATTTCTAATAGCTAAATGATGAGTAGTAGAAGTAAGGGTGGTTCCATCATCTAAGTCTATAATCTGATTACTATACAAGGAACAAACTTCGAAGGCCAATATCCTTCAAGCATGGATCAATAAGAACCCCAAACCAAAAATATGAGGAATAGGCCTAAAATACTTATTAAATTTGCTCTCCATTTAAAAAATCATAGATCCAAAAGTATCACCCATACGATATTTCCCAATTTTTTTTTGAATATTTAAAATTTGTAAAGTAGCTAAAGTAATGGTTGGATATTAACAGCCAGATAATAACATTGTAGTATCATAAAAACTTGTAACATTTTATTTAAATTACATATAATTATCCATTCATCTTCAGTTATTCCATAAGTGCTATCAGAACTAAAACTAGAAGCATAATAATTTATAAAATCAGTTATAATGTCTTTATATTCTATTGCTACACTTAACATTGCATAGGTGGAATTCCACCTATGGTCAACATCTTTTGGAATTAGTCTAGGCTTTACATTTTTTCTTTTATAAAATTGTTTTCATCTTTTAAGTCTTTGTTCAGAAGCATTATGCATATAAGCAACTGTTCTAACCTTTTCTATCATGGGTTTAATTTCAGTAAATGTACTTTGAACAATTAAATTTAAAATATGACAGATACACCTAATTAAAAAAGATTATCATGACATGGTAATGACAAAGTTGATCTGATAAAATCAACAGCTATATTGTTATTACTTGCATTATCTAGTGAAAGAGAAAATATTCTTTCTGAAATTTCTAATTTCATAAGTTCTTCAATTATTAAATTTGTAACATTATACCAGTATGTGACTCTTCTATTATAATAAAAGAAATAACTCTTTTAAACATTTGCCAATTTTTATCAATCCAGTGTGCTGTGATACATAAATATTCAGTTTGTGCTCTAGATGTCCAAATATCAGAAGTTAAAAAAATTTACAGTTTAAATTTTTAAAATAAGAAATTATTTTTCCTTGTTCATCCTGATAATATTTTAAAATATCACGTTGACAGGTTTGACGAGAAAATTTTTTAAATGCAGGATAAAAACCATCTCTAAACATATCTTCAAATTCATTATCTTCTACTAATTTAAAAGGAAGGTTTTTAAGAATGATAAACCTGATTACGCATTGTTGGCCTTCTTGTTTTGATGACGATTTACAAACAATTTACATCTAATGTTGTTTGTCTAGTATTTGTGTTTTCCTATTATTGTAAACAACCAACAACTTGGAGGTTGGATGGATTACACCACAACGATCATATCCAATAGAGGTTGGAGGAATCGTGGTTGAAGCTACGCAATTCAAAGTTAAAGATTCAAGTTCTAGCTTCATCCGCGAGTGTTCCAAGTTGAGCTACAATAAAGATTAAGCTTGGGTAATGTAGTTTAGATTTATATTATGTGTGTTAAGTACTCTAAGCTCAATTATCTATACACACACATTTATTGGTTTCATATATATATATATAT
>BQKN01064737.1:250170-263083 GCA_022839385.1 Asparagus kiusianus
CCCCCGCTCCTCTTTGTAGCCGCTGCCAGCACCCCATCAACGACAGCCACCTCCGCCTCCTCTACAGTCGCTGACGTCCCGACGACCCGCTGCCGCCACCTCCTCAACCACCGCTGCCCGACACCCCCTCGCCTCGCCGTAGACGTTGTCGGTGACCCCTCCCGCTAACAACAACCCCATAGCCACACCGAGATCCCCGTCATCGATGTTGTCGTCGCCTTCCTCCTACAGCACATAGCCGACGCCGCGCCGCACCGTCATTCCTACCCGCGTCCAGATCAGACCGCGGACCTGCACCGTCAGCATCGATTCTTTCGACACAACCTGAGGCAAGATCTCGTTGCTCAGTTTGTCATTCTTTACATTTAGATTGTTATGAATTATCTGCATATTTTAAATTATGATATAATTATCTGCGTGGTTTTTTTGGTGAAATAATATTAGATAAATCATAACAATATGATAAGCAGTATTTTTAGAACAATTATGACTAATTAAAAAGAATTTATTTCGTCAGTAGAATCATTATTGGATAATTATATTAATTAAAAAGAATTTATTTGAGAATGGAATCATTTGAGAAAAATTATGATGAATTATAAGAAATTTATTTTAGAAAAGGAATTATTTTAGATTAATTATTAAGAGAAATAATTTAAAATGAAATAATTTTAAAAATATTATTTTTTGAATTATGTAGATGTTGTTTATGATTTATAATTTTAATTTTTGGCTATTTGATATTTCATGATATTATTGTACATGATTAGTTGCATTGATTGTTCATTTTTGTGATTGAGAATTGTTAGGAGTTCATGACTATAGTGACCTGTATGACACAGTTAGGATCTAGAACATCGTGTGTAGTTGACCTGGAATTATGAGAATTGGGGTGAGAAGTCTTAGTTCATGTGAGCGTTTGAGATTGTTGATGTATTTTCCGGGCTCACGCCGGTGAAGTTTGTGTAGTCACCGGGGTGGGCTGAGGAGTTGAGATATTGTGATTGTGGTTGTATTTCGGGCTCGCGTCGGTGAAGTTTGTGTAGTCACCGGGGTAGGTCTGAGGAGTTGAGATATTGTGATTGTGGTTGTATTCCGGGCTCACGCTGGTGAAGTTTGTGTAATCACCGGGGTGGGTCTGAGGAGCCGAGATATTGTGATTGTGGTTGTTTTCCAGGCTCACGCTAGCACCTTGTGTCGGTCTGGGGTAGGTCTGAGGTGCGGTGATATCGAGATTATTGATTATTTTCCAGGCTCTTGCCAGTGCCTTGTGTCGGTCTGGGGTGGGTCTGAGGAGCAGTGATATTGCGATTGTTGATTATTTGAGATGAGTGATGGGATGGTTAGTTACATGACCTCGATTCTTGGCTAAGTATGATTCTTGTGAGATGTAAGCCGATTGTACTTCTTTTCATACGTAGATCGAGATTAATATTTAATTATCTATAATTTGAGACATATGGTATATACATGAGGGTTTCCTTGTTTGGATTATTTTGCTTGACGTACTACGTCTTATGTTGTAGATTTTTAAGTATTAATCTCATCTAGTTGTATGACCTTGTTATGTGGATGATTATAGGATGTCTAGCTGCATGATCTTATTACTCGGATGTTTATAAATTCTCCTGACTGTTATACTCTAGTAGCGGATTATATCTAGTTTGTTAGCATTCCAGTTACTTGCTCATATTGTTACTATTATCATTACATGATCATATTTCTGTTATCGCATTGGTCACTCTTCTATTATTATTACTGTTGTTGCATCTGTTATTGCCTTGGTCGTTCGACCATTTCTTTCTCCCTTGTGGGATCTTGCCGTGTGCTATACACGCTGACGTACACCTATTTTCTCTGGTGTACGTCAGACTTAGAGGAAGAACAGGTCCAACCGGGAGATCGCCAGAGCCCGAGTATTCTCAGCAGGAGTGCCTAGCGGACGGGACAGAAGAAGAAGTCGAAGCTTAGTTATTGGTCCTTAGTTTTTTTTGTACTACCTTTTATTTCCATTTGATCAGTGTATTTTTATATTCTCTAGTATTTCATTCAGATAGTTTTGTATAAGGGCATGTTGACCCGAATATTATGTCTCGGATGTTATCCCATTTGTGATATGATATTTTTTTTATTCTAAGTTTGTCTATTATATTCTTACTGATTGTGATCGGGGACCTGTGACTTCGTATTGTATTTATTTCTAAACGCTTAGCGTATTGGATTGAGAAAAAAAGAAACTGTAGTGTATATTTCTTCTCAATCTAATATGTCGCGGGCTTGTTCACGCTCCGATTCCTGAGTATTTTGGAAAGCGGGGCGTGACAAATAAACTCTAATCAAATAGCTCAGAAAATACCTCTTCTCTATGCTCCAAATATCCCAAACTCTTGCTTTACGAAACCCTAGAACGTGTATTGGTATTTATACAAACACCAAAACCAAATAAGAACAGGAAACTAACATATGAGCCTGACCCGCTACGCGGTCGATCGTCACGGTCGACCGCGACCAACAAAAGAACCTGAAAAATGCTTACAAAGTCTGGCGGTCGACTGCGGCGGTCGATCGCGACAAACGACATAGCCCAAAATCACTTACAGGGTCTCGCGGTCGACCGCGCTAAATCTAGGCACATACTCAGGCCTGTGCACGATCGCGGTTACCAGCCTTTAGCCGCGGTCGACCGTGAAGCTCCAAATGTGACTCATGCAGTCATCAAAACATGTTCTTCACCAAATCGTTTGCGATTTCTTCAATTCTCCACCTCAGCGAAGTTTCTACCAAAACTGAGCCGACACCAACCAAGCCAAATGTCTCACTTGTTGTATCCAGTACGCCATAGCAACGAACTCATGACAACGGATTCCATCCACACAAGTTGAGACCCAAACAGGAGTGCGAACACTCACCCAAACGTCGATGTCTACTCACCAAATCGGCTGTATCACTAAGACTGCCTACGTATCCTCTTGCTCAAGGAGTCAAGCCTTCACGTAGTTCATCCAACGGCCTCTAAAGGCCCTCAAACAAATAGAAAAGTCTACAACTCTTCCCCAATATCACCAACGGATCTGCAACTCATAGCGGCCCCAAACTGATATAAATCAAACCCCTCCATCTGAGGTGAACCAATGGTCATATCCAAATCATGTCTACCAGCTGCAACCGAATCGAATCCATCATCTGCATCCGAAATCAAATGATCCCCAACCTTTGTCACCTCAGCTGGAATCCTAAATGACACAGTATGATCTGGAGTATGTGGAATAAGTTCCACGCAACGTGAAGTAGCATCACCCTCCACCTGCTACGATATCCAAATGACCTGATCAACACTCTCCACCTGCTGAGAGTCAAAAGTGACATTCCTGCTCAGAACAAAATCAGAAGCTCACAAACGATAATCAAATGAGCCTCCGAATCCTAAACTCATAATCGGATCAAATCTCACATCCTTGGTGTGACCAAATGCTAGGAAACCAAATATCCGACGCCAACCAAAATCTGAAGCAACTCCACCAGATCCAATAACTCTTAATACAGCAGTCGACGATCTATGACTAAGATGACCCAAATATGTCGAAACTTCAGAACCAGAACCAATGCTCGACAACCAACGCCGATCCTCCTCCAGAAAGGAACGACCCATCGAAACTGTCATCTCATCTCGTCGCCCCAAAGTCTCCACATCAATGAAGTATTTC
Source organism: Asparagus kiusianus (assembly GCA_022839385.1). Lineage (NCBI taxonomy): Eukaryota > Viridiplantae > Streptophyta > Magnoliopsida > Asparagales > Asparagaceae > Asparagus > Asparagus kiusianus. The sequence continues at coordinate 253,875 of BQKN01064737.1, forward strand.
AAGTTGCCATGAGCTCGGCACAAACGCAAGAAAGGACTCTTACTAAAGCTAGAACAACGAGTTATATCTTTCTGCCAATACACTTCTTCTAATTGTTATTGATTTCTAGGACTTTACACCAACGAAAACTGGTCGCGACCCAATAATGCCTAGAACAATCACCAACTGCGAAAACTACAAAACGATTACCTCCTAATGATGTCTCCTTGGAAGGACCCCAAATGCCTAACTGAACACCTCCTAAAAGACCCCTCGCTCGATGGATAGAAGCGCCAAACTCCACCATGGTCTTGCTCATCCTAATGTGCTCAAAGGACTTCCATCTGCAGGTCAAAGCACTCCTCAAAAACCTATGCATGGCATCACCAATCAAATACCCCAGCACCAAACTACGACACAATCTAGCCAAATCCAATGAAGTCGTCAGAGCTCTATTAATCACCGTGCTCCCAAGCAAATAGTATAAGTTACTCCTTCTGACGCTCCTCATCACAATCATGGACCCAAATATAATCTTTAAACGTGCATCCGCCAAGGTCACCCTATAGCCTGCTGCCTCCAAAGCTCCAAGTAAAATGATGTTCTTCTTCAACTGATGAACGAACCTCACTCCAACCAACTCCCGAATCACTCCATTACTCATCCTGATCCGAACAGTGCTAATACCACCAAAATGGCATTTATGATCATTACCCATGAGCACGAAATCCCCTCTTTCCAACTTCTGAAAGCTAAAGAACCAATCCCTCCTAGGACAAATATGGTATGTAGCACCCGAGTCTAACATCCACTCTGTAGAGTAGGCAACACAAACTGACGGCAGTGTAGATAATGAGTAGTTCAAAGAATCTAAATCTGAATCGTTGCCACTAGCCTTGATAACATTCACCTCTGAAGTCTGAATAGCTTTCCCCTTATTCTTCCCGTCTTGATCATTCAACTTTGGGCATTCAGCTTTCTAATGTCCATCTTCTTTACAAAAAGCACACTAATTCCTACGAATTCCAAAATGTGCCCCTCTAGACTGTGACCTTCTACCTCGGTTTGAACCCTTTGCTCTTGCAACTAATGCCCCTTCTACCGGCTCAGTAGAAGTTTCTTTGTCCTTCTTCCTAAGTTGGCAATTCACTAATGCAGCGGTGACCTCACTATATGAAAGAGATGCCTTCCCATTAATAAGAGTAAGGACAAACGTCCCATATTCCTTGTCGGGTAAGGAACTCAACAATAGCAACGCTTTATCCTCATCTTTAACAATGACATCTAAATTCGCTAAATCTGCAAGAAGCTTCGTGTAGTGGTTCATGTGATCACTAATGGATGTCCCCTTCTTCAATTGGAAGCGATAAAGCCTCCTCTTCAAATGCAAGTGGTTTTCTATGCTCTTCGTTAAGTACTTGCTCTCTAGGACTTCCCAAATCTTCTTAGCTGAAGTCTTATTCATCACATCATATTTTAGATCTTGAGTGAGACAAGATCTAATCACACCATACGCTGTCTAATTCATCTTTTTCTAAACCTTTTGATCAATGTCGTCCGGTTTTCCGTCCAACTCCAACGTATCTTCCAAATTCTGCGCATTGAGCGAATCCAAGACTTTGCATCGCCAAAGTCCAAAATTATTAGTGCTATTGAACTTCTCCACGTCAATCTTCATCGAGTGGATACTCAAACTTTGGACAGTCTTCACACCTGAAGAACCACCCTCAACTCTCTCTTTCTCGGCCATAATCCTCAACACACCAACAACCAATGTAGAAACAAATGAAGAATAGATCCAAATCTGAGAAAAGAAAGAAGCTTCACCAAAAAAGATCCCACCTTTCTTACCAACTGAAACCCTAGATGAGCTTCCCAAATCGATCTACTTCCTCCAAATAGACCAAGCGTAGTTCGAGCTCCGATACCAATTGTTGGGGAAAACACTCCAATTGTTGTTGAAAACCGTATCGAGAAACCAAACCAAACGCCGATCAAAGAGGGTCAAAACCAACCAATATCAATGCACAAACAAAATACCAATTTTAGCGTGGTTCGGTAATTGCCTACGTCTACGGGGCAAGAAGGGGATGGGGTTTTCACTAATAGAGAAGAAGAGTATAACTTGAGATTACAAATCACTCGAAGGAACAAACTAATCTCACCAACAAAGCTCTTAATCTCACCAAATAAACCCTAATTAAATATCTCAGAAAATACATCTTCTCTGTACTCCAAATATCCCAAACTCTTTGTTAGATCCTAGAGGGGGGTGATTAGGGTCTTATGCTAATCTAATCTGATTTTATGCCAATTAAAACTAATTCAAATATTATTCTTACAAGATAGATATATAATATGATATGAGCAAGAATATGCAATATGAACAAAGAGATATATCCTAGCAAAGAGGTATATGATGAAATATATGCAAGGATATATAAATTAATGCAATGGTGAAATAAACATAAAATAGATAGTGGGTTAAATAAACAAAGAGCAATACACAATGGCGATATAAGATATGAACATGAAAATAAGTGCGCCAATGAAATCTCAAACAAATAATATGTTCATGGAGTTCAGTCCCCACAACCTACGTCTCCACTCCTCACCTCGAGGAGATCTCTACTATCACAACCGGGTTTTCTACGCTTACCCGAATAACGTTTACACCTCAAAATGTCAGTTTTCAACGCTCACCGATCAACGTTCACTCCTCACACTCTCACTCGGTTTTCTAGCTCACCGAAAACTTAACAACAACACACTCGGTTTTCTAGCTCACCGAAAAGCTTACAATCTCACAATATAACAAAAGTCATTCTCTACAATGGATGAGAACTCAATTAAGCACAACTCAATGTTACAATCGCACAACCCAAATTATACTATGAATGTAAATACAATAAGCTCAAGCGGGTGTGTGTAAACAATGAGTGAAATCAAATCTAAACTCAATATAAAACTAGCTTTAATAAAATGATAATCAAACAAATAGATATAAAGCTAGAAATAGAGTTTAGAAAACTTCTCAATAGATCAAGAGATAGAGGGAGAATAGTTGGATGCTCAAACTCCAATAGATGATCTCCTCAAGCTCTTGTAGAATTGACTTTACAAACTTAAACTCTCAAATGCTTAAAAGCTTTTTAAACAAACGCTAAAGAAAACTTAAACCCTTGGTAAAACATTTTCTTAGGGTGTCATGAAAGATGAGATCAATAGGGTATTTATACCCACTCAAAATTTTAGCAAAAACCCAATCAAAATGATCAAAAAGCTCAAGAGAAAACAGCTCAGAAACTAGCCGTTAGAACCCAATGGTCAGATCGGCGGTTGACCGCGACGGTCAACCGCGAGCAACAAAAAAGCAAAACTGAGCTCTAGAAAACAGACAGTCGACCGTGACGGTCGACCGCGAGATTCTCTGGACTGCATACGGTCGACCGCCATAGTCGACCGCGAGCCAAAAAAGATCATACTGAGTCTTTGGACTCAAGGGCGGTCGACTGCAAACTGATACATGAGAAAAACAGGTTTGAAAACAGTTTTCTGATTTTAAAACCCTGTTTAAAATATCAAACAAATTCCAAAAATTATAAAACTTTGTAAAATGATTGTAGACATGATAATGAACATGCTACAAAAACTAGTTTTTAAAAAGGACCTCCCAAATAAAAAACATTATCATTTTGCAAAGTAGTCCAAAACATAAAAATGTAAACATATGAGTTTTGACATTTTAGCTTAACCATGTTTTGAAACATTACAAAATGATTATATAGACTTAATAAAAGATGTATATGATTGTTATTAAGTCTATCAACCAAGAAAATAATATTTTCACAAAATTGTATATTTTGCAATATATTCTGAAACATAATAGAATATGAAACAAATAAAAATATAAATAAATTTGTTTGTTGTTTCATATCTATGTAGCTAAACGAAAACACAATAATAAATATGAAAAATGTAATTTCATATTTATAAACATGAAAACTATAAAATCATGTATGTATATATATAACTATATATATATACATAGAAACCAAAGCTAAAATGTGTGTGTATATATGATTGAGCTTAAGGTACTAACACACATAATACAAAACCTAAACTAAATTACCCAAGCTTGATCTTGATCTTCAATAGCTTGACTTGGTAATCTTGCGGATGAAACTTGAACTTAGATCTTGAACTTGAATTGCATTGCTTCAACCACTATATCCGCCAACCTCCATTTTATATGATCGTTATGACGCAATCCATCCATCCTCCAACATATTGTTTGTCTACAACAATAAATAACAAAATACAAACACTAGACAAACAATATTAGATGTAAATTATTTGTTAAATCATCATCAAAACAAGAAGACCAACACTCTTGCCTTAAGAAACCCTAGAACGTGTATTGGTATTTATACAAATACCAAAACCAAATAAGAACATGAAACCAACATATGGGCCTGAACCGCTACGCGGTCCACCGCTACGGTCAACCGCGACCAACAACAGAACCTAAAAAACGCTTACAGGGTCTAGCGGTCGACGCGGCGGTCGACCGCGACAAACGCAGAGCCCAAAATCACATACAGGGTCTCGTGGTCGACCGCGCCAAATCCAGGCATATACTCAGGCCTGTGCACGATTGCGATCGACCGTCCTTTAGCCGCGGTCAACCGTGAAGCTGCAAATGTGACTCTTACAGTCTTCAAAACCTGTTCTTCACCAAATCGTTCGCGGTTTCTTCATAACCAGCATCGATCGACTGATGGTTCATTGGTGGACTAAACATAAACTAAATTGATATTCCAGCGCGTTTCATCGGTCACCTGATACTATTCATCAGTCGAATGATAACGTGCACAGGCATATAAAGAGCAGAAAAATTTATTTCAAACCCCTTTTAAAAATAACAAATAAATTCCAAAAAGTATAAAACTTGGGGAAATGTTTACAAACATGAAAATAAACATGTTACAAAACGAATTTTCAAATTGTATTTCCCATATGTGAAAACTCATCATTTTACAAAATTGGTCAAAATGGGAAATCTCAAAACACACATGATTTTGACAAAATGACTTAAACGAAGTTTTAAAATATTTCGATTGGATTTATAGACTTAGGAAAAGATGTAACATGATGTAATTGAGTCTTTAATCCATAAATACATAATTTTACAAATAAACATGATTCCATTGATTTAAAATTATTAAAGCTTGATTTTGTTGAAATAATTTCAAGCACATACAAACATGAAACAAATATGTGTGTATATATAATTATATCCATTTATTTCATATTTATGTGGCTAAACTAAAAGGTAATAAAAACAATATGTGTTTATAATTTGAGCTCTAAGTATAAATACACAAAGTATAAACTTAACCTACAAAATTATTTACCCATGCTATAGGTCTTCAATAAAGCTCGTCTTGGTTGCGGATGAAACTTGATTTTGAATTTAACTTGAAATGCAAAACTTCATCCTGATATTCCTTCCATCCTCCAATGGATATGATCATGTAGGCGCACGTCCATCCAACCTCTAACAAATGATATTTGTGTAGAATGCCTAACAAGAAAATATAAACACTCGACAAATGTTGTTAGGAAATGTTTGTTAATCATCAAAACTAGATTAGATAGTAGGCTCATAAACATGAGACCTAACAAATATCTGCATATTGGATACTACTAATGATCGTCTACCTAGCTCAACTCAGTTAGAATTGCGTTCGTATATAATTTAAACGTGAATGTGGAAAACTTAAATTCTTATTCGACTATTAACTTTTTAAATTAAAAAAGTACTTTAATCTTGTGGACAGTAGGAGATAGTAACCCCAAAATGCATTACATTTTCGCAAAAATTCTAAGGCACAGTTTATATTTTAGTTCTTTGTCATTTCAAGCAATGTCTACTGTAATATGAAGAATATCCATAAACTTTAGTTGTGACTCCTATTCATAAAACAAAAGATAATTGTATATAAATTAGGAACATTCTTTTAATGTATTGTTTACCTCATACCTTGACGTCATTATTATCATTTTACAATCTCTTACAATTTCTTCAACTAAGTTAGATAATCACTCTCGTAAAAGGGTATCCGCATTCCTATAGCCTATTTCCCCGTTGTTACGTTACTGTTGATTATACATATAGCCCTCCTTATTCTAATATTAATCATGATTTTTTTTCTGATTAGTATTGACTCAGATGGGAATAACTCATTTCATATCTCATTTTACTATACTTATTCATTTTACGCACCCAAATTCTAAAAGTAGGGGATATTTTACAAATGTAAAGATGATTCTCCAATTCCTAGAAAGAGGATAATGAGAGGATATGTATCCGAAACACCTATAAACAGATCTATATAGCATGTGAGCCTAGAGTATTAATGAGCCTTCCAACTCATATAAAACCTGAACAAGCAAATATGACATATCCAATAAATCTAGTTTAAGAACAAAATGTGATCTTATCATAGTAACACTTGAAAATATATGCCAACAATTATATATTTTCTTCTTATTCTAGTCGAGATAAAATTATTATTATTATCATCATCATTAATCTTATCCAGAATTGAACTGGAAACAGTGGGAGCCATATTGAAACCTCCAAACTGTCCCGATCACCTATGGTGGGTATTATTAAAAGCCCGCCGGCTCGGGCCCGGCCCGGCCCAGTCTCGGCTCGGAAATCCGGGCCTGGCCGGGTTCCGGGCCAGGGTACAGGCTGCCTCAGCGGCGCTCGGCCCGGCCCGAAACAGCGCCGGCGCGGGGCAAAAATCTAGGCCGGGCAGCCCGGGCCCGGAGCCCGGCCCGGTGGCAACAGTAACCATAGGTCACGAAAGTGACCGTTGTGGCCAAAAATGGCCGGGCCGGGCCGGGCCGGCCATAACGGCCATAAACGGTCTTTTGATCGTTTTGTCCTCAAAGCAGTCAAAAAACGGCTATTTTGTGAGGTTATTTTGGTCATTTGTTTAGGGGTCTGGCTCTATAAATAGAGGGGGTTTTCATTTGTTTTCTTTACACCAAAACTCATCTACTTCTCTCTTATACTCTTATACTCTCTTATAGTTTCTAATCATTTCATCAAATGGCTTCCGGATCTGATTATGAAGAGCGAAACCTATCTCCCAATCTTGAAATGAGTCCTCCAACTGGGTCTACTCCTACCGATATTAATCCGGTGACGACGAATCTGCACCAAGAGATCCTAAAAGGCCAAGATCCGATGTGTGAAATTTTTACAAGAAGATCGACGTCACCAAGGATGAACACGGTAAGATCCTCACCCAGAAGGCTAAGTGTGTGTTGTGCGGCAAGATTTTTCAAGCTCGTCATAAGAGCGGCACGAACCACATCAAACGTCATTTAGATAAACACAACAAAGACCAGACTCCTCAAGGTGATATCCGACAATCTATGATTTTTCAATCCTCCTCTTCTGGTAGTCTCGGTAGTTGAAACTATAACGCTGTCAGAGCTAGGAAATGCGTGTTAGACCCTAAAGGGGGGCGATTACGGTATTATGCTAATCTAATCCGATTTTATGCCAATTAAAACTTATTAATAAATTATTCTTGCAAGATAGATATACAATATGATATTAGCAAGAATATGCAATATGAACAAAGAGATATATCCTGGCAAAGAGGTATATGATGAAATATATGCAAGGATATATAAACTAACACAAGGGTGAAATAAACATAAATAAGATAGAGTATGAAATAAAATGAGCAATGCACAATTGGTGATATAAGATAAATGCAAAAGCAAATACGCCAATGACAAACTCAAACACACTCAAATGATCACGGAGTTCTGGCCTTCCGTCCTACGTCTCCGCTCCCCACTCCCGGGGAGAAATCCACTATCTCAACCGGGTTTTCTACGCTCACTCGAATAACGTTTACACCTCACAATGTCGGTTTTTAACGTTCACCGATCAACATTCACAATCACTCACAATGTCGGTGCTCACCGATCAACATCCAATCCTCACACTCGGTTTTCTAGCTCACCAAAAACTTAACAACACTAACAATATAACAACAAATGATTTTTTCTCTAATACAAGGCGAGAACTCAATTAAGCACAACTCAATGTTACAATCTCTCACAACCCTAATATACTATGTATGTAAATACTAAAAGCTCGATGTGGGTGTGTGTCACAAAGAGATAAATCAAATCTAAACTCAATACAAAAACTAGCTTTAATAAAATGATAAACAAGCAAATAGATATAAAGATAGAAATAGAGTTTAGAAAACTTCTCAATAGATCAAGAGATTGAAGGAGGATGGTTGGATGCTCAAGCACCAATAGGATTTCCTCAAGCTCTTGTGAAATTAATTTCACAAACCCAAACTCTCAAATGCTTAAAAGCTTCTTAAACAAACTTAAACAACACTTTAAACCCTTGTTAAAATCTTTTAAACCATTCTCTTAGATTCTATAGAGAACTGAGATCAATGGGGTGCCTCCCAAGACCTCAGCCAAAAACCCCAAACAAAAGACCAAAAAACCCACAGAATACAAAATCATATTCTGTATAAAATAGCCGTTGGAGTATACGACGGTCGACCGTGGAAAACTCGCAGTCAACCGCGAGCCAGCTTTGAAACTCAGAAAACTTCCAGAGACTTACGTGGTCGACCGTGGCGGTCGACCGTGAGAATTTTTGAGCTGACGGTTGACCGTGACGGTCGATCGCGAAAGTTTCTGATACCCACTTAGGAAAAGACATAGGCGCGGTCGACCGTGGCGGTCGACCACAAACTGTCATATGAAATAAATAGTTTTGAAACAGATTTCTGATTTTAAAAGCCTGTTTAAAAATATCAAATAAATTCAGAAAAATGCAAAACTTTAGAAAATGATTATAGACATGATAGTACACATGTTATAAAAACTAGTTTTTTAAAAAGGACCTCCCAAATTAAAAATATCATTATTTTGCAAAATAGTCCAAAACATGAAAATGTGAACATATGAGTTTTGACATTTTAGCTTAACCATGTTTTGAAACAATACAAAATAATTATGTAGACTTAATAAAAGATGTATATGATTGTTATTAAGTCCATAAACTGAGAATATAATATTTTTATAAATACAATAGAAAATAAAACATATGAGTTATGAAAATATATTTATTTCATATCTAAGTAGTTAAACCAAATCACAATAAT
>BQKN01064737.1:278083-292927 GCA_022839385.1 Asparagus kiusianus
TGCTAGATTGATTTAAGTTTAGTTTTATTTTATTTATTGTTTCACACACAACTAGTGAACTTGAGTATTTTTACATATTGTATAATTTGGGTTGTGGGTGTGATTGAGTGAGCTTACACTTAGTTCTCATCTTGTATTGGAGAACAAACCATTTGTATTTGTGCTTAATTTGTGAGATCACATTGTAATACACAAGGACACCAAGAGAAGTGTGTGGTGAGAGACGGAGTCAATTCCAAGATGAGTGATGTTGGTAGTAAATCCTAGGGAGAGGTATTAAATCCAAGTACTTGAGGAAGTTGACACGGGCTAGGCCAACACTTCGAGGATGTATTGTGTGATTACAATTGTGTAAGTGATAAAAGTTTTTGGTAAGCTAGAAAACTGATTGTGTGAGTTGTAAACGTTTTCGGTGAACGTTGAAAACCGGTTGTGATAGTGGAGATTCTCCTCAAGGGTGAGGAGCGGAGATGTAGGTCAAGGGTAACCGAACTCCGTGATCATTTGCTTGTGTTTGTATTTGGCATTGACGTATATTTCTTTTATATCTTGTGCACATTGTTTATCGCCTATTGTCATATTGCACACCCTTGTTTATCCTTGCATATAATTTATTGTATATTATAATTGCTAGGATATTGTTAATAAGTTTTAGTTTGGTATTAATATCGGATTAGATCAGCATATACCCTATTCACCCCTCCCCCTCTAGGGTAATTTCAATATTATCAACTCAATTTTAAAATATAGAACTCCAAAATAAAATCAAAACCAGTGGATGTGATCTAGTGCATATGAACTATCTAGAAACAAACTTTCAAAGGGTTTCAATATTATTAATCAATGTTTTAGAATTTTTAAAAAATTACTTAATTTTTTGCCCCTTAATATATGATTCAAAACACATTGAAATCCTTTGAAAATTTGTTTCTAAGTAGTAAATATGCAATAGACCATACCCATTGGCTTAAATTTTTATTTTTGAACTTCAAAATTTAAAATTGGGTTAATAATATCCGCGTATTTGATGCTATGGTCATCTCAACTCATTCTAAAGATGAGTTATCATTTTAAATCATATTTTTTAATTAAATAAGGTTTTTATTTAAAAAATAAATGGTTTCTTTTCTATCACCAAATCTATCTTGTTGCAGGTTTACCCCCCCCCCCCCCAACTCTGAATATTTGCTAATATATCTCTAAATTATTTGACATTTAGTGGAAAATACCCTTGAACACTTTAAAAATCCAAACAAAAAAGCAGGAAAGATAACCACTCTCTTTAAATTAATGATTTATATATACACATACACATATACATATAGGGGCGCGCGTGCACACACACACATATATATACCCATACAAACTCTAAAGTCTATGCACTTACATGCTAATTTACTACTTCTTTTTAAAGTAAAAATAGAGCTAGATGTCCTATTTAAAAGCTTGAATAAAAATAGAACTCCCTGAGAATAAGGAATAGATAATTATCAACAGTAAGATAAAGCAAGCTTCAGGTCAGTCTAGAGGAAGAAGAGCTGACCTTGTCATCATTCTTCATAGCCAAACCATGAAGATAGCTTCACCATAGATGATAATTAACTTCTCATCACCCATTGGGTAACAAAAATCAAAGGTATAACTGCGATTTGATTTGATACACCCTACTCTTGGGGGGGGGGGGGTTGAATTATTAGTTAATTAATGTAATTTAGGGTAAATGAGATAATTTTTGGGACTTCACTTTATAGTATTGCTCATTGGGACAACAAGATTTGGATTTCACTTTAATGTATTATTTATTGGGACAATGAGATTGGGACAATTACCCCTCACTTTTCCCAAAATTATCCTACTTCTACCCAAACTTTTTGTCACAAGCTTTAAAAATCACCCTACCTCTAAAAATTACCCCATTCTTAACTTTGGGACGATCATGAAAAAAGTTTTGGGACGATCATGAAGAAAGTGAGACAAATTTAAAGCATTAATTTATCAATTAACTAATATATGTTAACTAAAAAAATATATAATATATCATATTTATATTTTATTATAAAATCCTACTATAATGTAAGATAATAAAATATTATATAATATTATCTAATATAACATTTATATATAATCATTACATATAAGTTAATAATATTTCATATATTAGAATATTAATATTATATTATTACAATATTAATTTATATTAGTTAGTATAAATTAATATTATATAATGTTATCTAATATAACATTATCATACGTCATCATTACATATTAGTTAATAATATTTCATATATTATAATATTAGTATTATATTATTATAATATTAATTATATTATAATATAATTTAATATGATAATATATTCTATTATATAGGATATTTTAATTTATATAATAATGTAATATTTTTATCTCATTTATTATATTAATTAATAGTCTTAAATATCTTCAAGAGAATATTGTCATAGTTATAATATTAAACAATATTTTATTGCTACAATAAAAATAGTAATAATCTACTGTATGATATTATATGTAATATTATATATAAAATTAATATAACAAGATATATTGATTAATAATATTGGACATATTAATAGTATATTAAGATTATTATAAATATTATATTTAAATAAGTAACCATGTCAACAATTATCCCATTTGCATTATAGTAATTATCATAAAATATAATATTATATTTTAATAATAATATATTATGTTAAATAATACTATATTGAATAAATCAAAAATATTATAATATTATATTTATATTAACTTAAATATTATATTATTGAAATATTATTTTAAATATATTGTTCATAAATTATATCAATTATTATAATAATATATCATATTATTATAATATAATATAATATATTAATTAATAACATTAAGCATATTTATAGTTAATTAATAATTATAATATAACATATAATATTCTAGTAGAAAGTAAAATAATGTATTATATTATAATAACATACTAAATTATATACTAAGCCAATTGGACAAATTAATTTAGATTTAATTGATAAATAAATATTATATTTTTATAAGGCGCCACATTATCAATTATCCTACATGAATTATTGAAGTAAAGATTCGAATTGTTCCATTATTCCAACTTATTCCACGCTACCCCATTCAATATATCCTAAATGGATAAAATTATTTTATTAAAATAGTTATTCCACTTAGCCCCCGTTTGTTCCAACCAATAACCCCTAGCTACAAACAAAATACAAATAAAGCAGGAGAGACAAAAAGTATTCCAACAGCAAATCAACAACAAAAAGACTAAAAATTTCCTCCAATTTCTTCTTCATTACTTGAAATCATCTTAATTAGTCACCCTCTTTTTTTGTACGATATACTCTTCAGCTTGAGCGCCCGCTTCTTAAGAGGGTGTTGTGTGAATGACGTGTGGGGGGGGGGGGGGGGGCAGCGTCTCGTGATGATTTTTTTTACAGGATGTGAACGTAGGCCCACATTGTGAAGGAGCTCATCAATTAACACAGAGAATTGAAAACCACGTGAGGTTGAAAACCGCTTTAGGAGATTTGAGGCTTTCTTTTGTTTCCTGGACAAAGCCCACCCGTGTGCAAAAGCACATCAACTATATAAATACCCTTTTTAGGGTTTTGTGAAAGGTTGGTGCAAGTGCAAGGGGTGGGCAAAGGATTCTTACGGCTGTAACTAAGGTTGCGAGTAGGCGCAAGATCAGAGGGGGTGTGGCGTGCAAAGAGGGTTCGTGCAAAGGTTTTTGGCAGAGGCCGCGTGCAAAGGTGCAGAGCTTCGTGCAGAGAGATAAGAACTTTGGAGGCTGACCTTTTCTTGAGAAGAAAAGCAAGGAGCCTATTTGAGGGTTCAGATTGTGAGAGTTGTAAACTCATTTGTATTCTTTTTCTCTCTAATAGTAGATCCCCCTCCTTACCCGTGGACGTAGGCAGTTTGCCGAACCACGTAAAATTGATTTGTTTGTGTTTGTGGCTATTGTAATAGTTTTAGGATCCCTCGACAAGTTAGTCCTAGAACTGATGAGAGGAAGAACCGACATCTCACTTTGTTGAGATATTCACTTCAGATTCTTGTTTCCTTGGTGAGACATGAATTCTTATCGATCTTTCTCTCTTATAGTGCACAAGAAACTCTGTCAAAATTTCTGTTGCGCATAACAAGTGATATCATAGCCCAGGTTCCAGATCTAGGGTTTGGTTGGAGGAGTAGATCAATTTGGAGGCTCGTCTAGGGCTTCGTTTGGTGATAAAGGTGGGATCTTTTGGTAAAAACTCTATTTTTTTAGTTTTGGATTTATTCTTCGTTCGTTGGTGCGTTGAGAAAGATATCTGGGAAAGAAGGTGCTTCGGGTGTCGAGGGTGGTGCTTTTGGCGCGAAGACCATTCAGAGTTTGAATATCCACTCTATGAAGATAGATGTGGAGAAGTTTAATGGCACAAACAATTTTAGATTATGGAGATGCGAGGTTTTGGATGCGCTGAACGTGCAGAATTTGGAGGATACCTTAGAGTTAGATGACAAGCCAGATGACATTGAAGAGAAGGTTTGGAAGAAGATAAATCGAACGGCGTGTGGTATGATTAGGTCTTGTTTGACTCAAGATCTAAAATATGATGTGATGAATAAGACTTCTGCAAAGAAGATTTGGGAGATTCTCGAAAACAAGTATCTGACAAAGAATGTTGAGAACCGATTGCATTTGAAGATGAGACTTTATCATTTCCAGTTGAAGAAGGGAACCTCAATTAGAGATCACATGAACACCTACACAAAGCTTCTTGCGGATTTGGTGAATGTGGATGTCATGATTGAAGATGAGGACAAGGCGTTGCTGTTGTTGAGTTCCTTTCCCGACGAGGAATATGAGACCTTTGTCCTTACTCTGATTAATAGGAAGGCATCTCTTTCGTATAGTGAGGTCACTGCTGCACTGGTAAATTATCAGCTTCGGAAGAAGGATAAGGAGACTTTGACTGAGTCGGAAGCAGAGGCGTTGGCCGCAAGAGGGAAGGGTCAAAACCGAAAGAATTGGAAGTCACAGTCTAGAGTAGGACATCCTACAACTGGAAAAGATCAGTGTGCTTGGTGCAAGGAGACTGGTCATTGGAAGAAAGACTGCCCAAAGCTCGATGAATGGATGAAGAATAAGCAGAAGGAAAAAGGGAAGCAACCATCATCAGAAGTAAACATCGTATCGGATGGTAATATTTTTGACTCTTCTATTTATTCGCTTTCTATTAGTCCTACATGTAGCTATTTGGAGGAATCCGAATGGATGTTGGATAGTGGTGTGACCTATCATGTGTGCCTTAGAAGGGAATGATTCTCTACTTTTGAGAAGCTGGATAGTGGTGTGGTGTACATGGCTGATAACCGTGCATGCCAGATCCTTGGGATAGGAAGAATTCACATAAAAATGTTTGACGGGACTGTTAGGGAGTTAAATGATGTGAGATATGTTTTTTCTTTGAGGAAGAACTTGATCTCGATTGGAGCTTTGGTTGGAGAGGGTTTGAATATTCGAATTGAGGACATGGTTCTCAAGATTGTGAAAGACTCTCGGATTATGATGAAGGGCGTCAGGAGGAATAACCTGTATTACTTGATTGGAGGTATAGTGACAGGTGGAGAACTGACGACTTCTATTGATTTGACTAGACTGTGATATTTGGGGCTTGGCCATTCCAGTATTGATTCCTTGCATAGATTGAAAGAGAGTGCGAAGACCTGCAGTTTAAAGTCCAGTGAACATGTTGATGTGAGCGAGAAGATCGAGGTGAAGTTTGGCACCTCTATTCACCGTGCTAAGGGCCGTTCTGGAGGAGTTCACGTGGATGTTTAGGGGCCTTCCAAGGGGCATCATTGGGAGGTAATAGGCGTTTGGTTTCCTTTGTTGGTGACTGTTCTAGGCTTGTTTGGGTTGCAACCAAATCCTCATTGGAGAAAGTCCTAGTAGTCTCTAACAGTTTGAAGAAGTGTAAGACAGACAGAAAGGTGAAGATACTTCATTCTGATTTTGTTGGGAGGTACAAGATGGACCTATTTCTATATTGGAGCCGAGCTCACGGCATTTCGAGATACTTCATTGGAAAGGAAATCTTGGGGCAACCAGATAGAGTGGCAAATTTGGAGAACCGTGCCTTGCTGGAGGAGGATCGGTGTTTATGGTCTAGTAATGGTTTGCAGAAGAGGTTCTGGACTGAGGCTTCGATATATTTGAGTCATCCTATTAAAGAGTTGTCAACTGCTATGATTGGACGTAAAACTCTATTGGAAGATAGGTCTGATTGTGTCACTTTGGATGAGGCTTCGATGAGGAAGCCAATTGACTCTCAACAGGTGGAGAGTTTTGGACAGACCTTAGTTGTATCGCAGCAGGTGGAGAGTGATGCTACTCCACATTGGGTGAAGACTATTCCACATACTCCAGATTATTCTGTATCATTTGAGATTCCAGCTGAGGTGACATAGTTTGGAGATCAATTGGTTTTGGATGCAGATGATGAGTTGGTTGATTTGAGTGCAGCTGATAGATGTAGTTTGGATATGACCATTGGTTCACCTCAGGTGGAGGTGTTTGAGGCCATTGGAGGTGCTATCAACCGCAGAGTAGATGATATTGGAGAAGAGTTGCAAACTCTTCTATTGGATTAAGGTCCTTCGTGGCAATTTGGATGAACTACGTGAGACTTGATTCCTTGGGCAAGAGGATACGTAAGCAGTCTTTATGATGCAGCCGATTTGGTGAGATTGATACCGACATTTGGAGAGTGTTAGCATTCTCATTTGGGGTCTCTACTTGTTATGGATTGAGTCCATTATCGTGAATCGTTTCACTTTGTACTGGACGCAACAAGTGAGGCATTTGATTTGGTTAGTGTCGGTTCAGTTTTGGGAAAACTTTACCAAGGTGAAGAATTGTGTGAATGATGCGTGAAGGGGGGGGGGGACATCGTCTCGTGATGGTTTTTTTTACAGGATGTGAACATAGGCCCACGTTGTGAAGGAGCTCATCAATTAACACGGAGAATTGAAAACCGCGTGAGATTGAAAACCGCGTTAGGAGATTTGAGGCTTTCTTTTGTTTCCTGGACAAATCCCACCCGTGTGAAAAAGTATAGCAACTATATAAATACCCTTTTTAGGGTTTTGTGAAAGGTTGGTGCAAGTGCAAGGGCTGAGCAAAGGATTGTACCTAAGGTTGCGGGTAGGTGCAAGATCAGAGGGGGTGCGGCGTGCAAAGAGGGTTCGCTGCAGAGGTTTTTGGCAGAGGCGGCGTGCAAAGGTGCAGAGCTTCGTGCAGAGAGATAAGAACTTTGGAGGCTAACCTTTTCTTGAGAAGAAAAACAAGGAGCCTATTTGAGGGTTTAGATTGTGAGAGTTGTAAACTCATTTGTATTTTTTTTTCTCTAATAGTAGATCCCCCCTCCTTGCCTCGTGAACGTAGGCAGTTTGCCGAACCACGTAAAATTGGTTTGTTTATGTTTGTGGCCATTGTAATAGTTTTAGGATCCCTCGACAAGTCAGTCCTAGAACTGATGAGAGGAAGAACCGATATCTCACTTTGTTGAGATATTCGCTTCAGATTCTTGTTTCCTTGGTGAGACATGAATTCTTATCAATCTCTCTCTTTTATAGTGCACCAGAAACTCTGCCGAAATTTTCGCTGCGCACAACAGGTGTCACGTCCAGAAGACGAGAAAAGAGGCAACATTAGTCGCCAGCTTACATGACTCTCATGACGTCTCTCCATTAAAAATGAGATCGCTGCTAATTTTACTACTAAGAGTTCTAACAATATTAAATGAAAGAAATTATAAGAATCCAATACGATAAAATACGTAGGTAGAGGGATAATTTGTATATACGATCGATTTGGAGGTGCATAGCTAAAAAAACCCATAAAATAATGGTGTCTCTTCGAGTCATACGTAGCCATCTTCTTGTGTTTGTTGATGCATGTATACAACCCTTTTTTAGCACCAAGGTTCCTATCTCGGCCTGATATACTTAGGCTAACAAACACAGTTTGATGTTAATGGATGTCTTGCATCAGCTTAATTAATCTCAACATATATGGTTGCCATGTACTAACCTCATGTTTGGTAGTGAAATATGAATTCTTTTTCTATATTTTCCTCCATCAGCAACCTATCCTCGATGGAACCAACTACTGGGACCCAGCCACATCAATATTTACCCACACACTTTCTCTCTTCTCAATATTTAATTATAAACAGGGTATAAAAGTAGCCGTCTGCACCATGGGTTCAACAAAACTTGTCCAGGCCTCAAGGGTAACCAAATGACAAATTTTATTTGATAATATTATTAATGGCAGAATGCGAAGTCCCCCTCATCTTTCACGAAATTGGTAACACCTTCATGCTATGTATGGTCCATAATACATCAAAAAAATTGCATCAAATGGTCTCAGATAAATGCAGATCAATGACATTAAATGTGCATCGGAAAAAGACATTAACTCTTATTTAATTAAATTGACTCGTTCAATAACTAATATCTATTTAGTGTATATTTAATGTCATGAACCAAACACATTGCATACTTTCTCATTATCCTTATGTACTTTGACATTCGAAATTTTCGATCAATCCATCGAGATTTTCATCCGTAATATATGCTAGGTAAAAATGAATTGGGTGCTGCATGCCAAGAGGCATAGAGAAAAAGAATGAAACCTTATATATGGATTCAATAGATAAACTTTAGGAACAAAAACAAAATAACTCTTAAAAAATGAATACAAATATTTACTGAAAGAACAATAAACACTAGAGGATAAAATTCACATCTAGCTATTAATTAGCTGGATATAACCCTTATATCAAAAGTCTTGTTTGGTATGCAAGAATGAGTTTTCTCATTCATGCGTACTAAATACTAACATGTTATTGGATGTGAAAAATCGTATTCTCACTTCTCATCTACTTTCACATTATATGAAAATAAACATTCTCATCAATGAGTTGATAAGGAGCGAACTTTCCCAATTAAGTAAGAACAAAAAAATTTAAAATAACTACCAAATCTGTCATGATTGCTTATTTATTACCCCCATCAATCTTGTAATTCCCGCTCTATTCTATATACATGAGAATCGAAATAAACATTCTATTAAAGTATTTATTCTATTTTATTTGATACTTCATCATTCTCACTTTACACAATTTTCGTATACTAAACAAGACATAAGTTCGTAGCAGTAATATGTAATTGGCACCTAATATGCATTTTCATGTGTTAATTAATATGTTACCTGAAATTAAAGTATTATTCTAGCATATACAATTTAAGAATTTTAATGGTAGTTAGCAAAAGGATAGGTTTCATTTGTCTATTTTGTGTGTGAATTATATAATTTGTTTACTTGGCCTTCTCCTCTGTCTTGAAATTGCCATCACATTAAGGGCTGTTTGGTTGGTTTCCTAAAAACTAAGAAAAGGAAATCGGTACAAGGAAATCAATAAAATAATATTTTTATCCATTTTCATCCCTAAAACTCACCCACAACATCCAATAAAATATTATTTTTATCCTCCAACTCATCTCATTTCATCTCCTTTCTTATCTTTAAAAATAAACCAAACATAAGAAATGTGTCACATCATCCAACTCATCACATCTCATTTTATCTCATTTTTAAAAATCACACACATCATCCAATAATATTGTGACAACTCATCTTATCTCATTAAACATTCCTTTCCATCCATTTCCTCAAAAAAAAAACAAGAAATCAATTTCCTTAAGTACGTGTCACATCATCCAATAATATACCTCCAACTCATCTCATCTCATCTATTTTCTTATTTTTAAAAACGAACCAAACACAAACAACCTCAAAACATCATCCAATAATATACCTCCAATTCATTTCCTTATTTTTTTAACCAACCAAACAACCTCAAAACAAGTTTTTTAAAAAATCACTCACATCATCCAATAATAAGGTGACAACTCATCTCATCTCATCTCCTATTCTATAATTTCCTTCTTTTTTAAGCCAACCAAACAACTTCAAAATAATTATAATAGGAAATAGGTTTCCTACTTTTTGATTTCCCAGTTTTTTTTGCCAAACGAACAGCCCCTTAGTCAAAAAAGTCATTGTTTAAAGGGACCATTAATATTTTTTGTCGACACGACATCTTCCCCGTCATTTCCCCTCTCTCCTCTCTTCTCCATCTCCAACTAAATCGTCTTTTTCCCTTCTCCATCTCACTAGCACAAAATGAGGCATCCTAGACGGAAAATTTCGTTAGAATACTCAAAATTTCGTCTAAAAAACCTATCTCAGATGGAATTCCATCTAAGATGTGAGTCGAGTAGGTTTCCGTCTATGATGCGATATCCTAGATGGAATTTCCGTTTAGGATACATCCTAGACGGAAATAAAATCCGTCTAGGAAGATATCCTAAACGGATTTCCGTCTAGGATAGCTTCCTAAACGGATTTTATTTCCGTCTAGAATTTTCCTAGACGGAAATTCCATCTAGGATACGTGCTACAGTTATTTTTTTGCAGAACCTACATCGCACGACATATAATATCACATGTACACAATATAGCACAACACCAAATCATATTTATATCCAATTATATTAAACACAATCTAATTATATTCCAATATCAAATTCAATTATATTCAAATAATACATTCACCTAAAATACTAGAACGATACATAAATTGTTGACATAGATAATAACTAATTTTTTATTTATATGTTTATTTACAATTGGAACCGCAAGAGTCGAGAACTTTCAATGCTTCTAAAGTTGTTTAGAGATCAGGTTCACCAGCATTGATGTAAAGTATGAGGGCAACCTACAAAATAGGTAAGAAGGATATTAGAGGTTAGCTTAATCAGTGACTGACATACAATTTTAGAGTCAAAGCTTACAATGACAAAAAGAAGAATGTGATAGCAACATTAGTGAAAGCAGAAGCATCAAGAACCTCAACAGGGCCATCATAATCCAAAGACGACGGTCTACTCGATGAAGGACTTGAAAATATACTGCTAGATTACTAGATATATAAAGCTCATTCAACTGCAGATAATTTAATTAAGCACAAATCCCATCAAAGATCCAAATAATCTAAAGCACAAATTCCTGTCAAAGATTGCTGGGCGTTCAGAAAGCTCGTCCACAGAATGATCAACGACGACAGTCTCAAGAAATACAGAAAGGAAAAGGAAGTCGTCCATATGCATGACGTCGATGTCATTGCTTCCCCAGTGAAATGAGAATGAAGACGGAGACGAAGATTCAGATCTGTTTCACTTTCTCAGTGGAAATAACAAAAGTCGGCAATCGTTCACAGCGAGAAGAGCAGCATTTCCACCTCAAGAAGTCTGGTCTCACGTCAGCGGCGAAACCTATACTGTGAGCATCACCACAAGTATGGGTACAACATTTGACATTGCCGCGTGTTCAAAGATATCATTGGCAGATGTTCGCGATGAGATGCACTGCAGAGTCTCACCAGTACACTAGCTTAAAGGAGGAAAGAATCGAAAAGTATACCAGATACTCTTTTACTGGGCATCTTTCTGCCAAACTTCTGATGTCCATTACTTTTTCAGTGTGGTCATGACCCTGCAGTGTTTGTAAATGGCCGAAGCGAATGGCTGATATGGACCCTATTTCTCTTATAGCTTCATGAATATCACCTGAAAGTGCATCTGACAAGAACATAGACAGATTATACACAAATTCCATAGTTGGTAAGGGGGAAAAAAGAAAGGCAGAAAAATCAAGTTAATTAAAAACAGCATATTACCGTTTGCAGTTCTCAGCACATCACTTGTTGATGCTGAACCTTCATATCAGTCAAAGTAGACATAGATACAAGTCCTACCAAATTGCTGTTCTCTTGATTTCTTGGTCTATTTGAAACAAAAAATAATATGGAACCAAGTAGAATTATATAAGTCAGCAGAACTAACTCAACTTTTAAATGGATGCAAGCTAACTTTTAAACGGATGTAAGCTATATAAATTCAAAGTCATTAATTGCTTCCCCTCAACCGAAGCAATAATTATCGGCAAACAACAACAGCTATATCAGTCAATTAAACTCTTTCACACTTCCCTCCAAATCTTTCCAAAAATAGAATCCGGACACTTCAAAGCTTGGGGTTTTCTCTAGATTTGTAACCTAAACCACAACTACTACCATAATTATCCCTAAACACACTGATCAAAATCAAATCTACTCAAGTTCTTCTACAACCCTAACTTCACCTGAGATCTGAGCGGGGGATTGAGCTCCTCATCGAACAAGTAATGATGAAAATCCTCAACAACGATCATGGATCTCGCCAACTAATCCGATTTTATACCAATTAAAACTAATTAACAAGATATCCTAGCAAGTATGAAATACAATATGATATGTGAGCTAAGATAAGTAATATGAACAATGAGATATATCCTATATGATAAAAATATATGCAAGGATATATAAATTAACACAAGGGTGATATAATCAAACTAGATAGTGGGCAAACTAACTAATGAGACAATGGCGATGTGAGTAATGAGCACAAATAAGAATAAACGCCAAAGCACACTCAAACACAAGCAAATGACCATGGAGTTCGGACCTTCTGTCCTACGTCTCCGCTCCCCACTCCCGGGGAGAAATCCACTAACACAATCCGGTTTGGAAGCCGGAACTTCTCTATACACTCGGTTTTCTAGCTAACCGAAAACTCTACAACTCAACATTCTTGCAATCACACTCTACACCCTCTCAATTGTTGGAACTAGACGTGTCTCCCTCAAGTGCTCGGTTACAACCTCTCCCTAGGTTCGTTAGCCGACGCTACTCCTCTTGGGATGATCCCCGACTCTCACCACATACTCCTCTCGGTGTACAAGTGTATTACAAAGTGTATCTTACAATAAGCACAAATACAACAAATGATTGTTCTCTAATATGGATGAGAACATAATAAAAGCTCACACTCAATTGTTACAATTCTCACCAACCCAAATATACTATGTATGAAAATACAATAAGCTCATGTGGGCGTGTGTAAACAATGAGTGAAATAAAATCTAACTCAAATAGCAAATTAGCAATAATAAGAATAAGAAAATCAATAATAAAATTATTAGAGAAAAGAGTTAGAAAACTTCTCTATAAACGCAAAGGAGAGGATGAATAAGATTGAGAATGAATCCCTCAATTTGCAATGTAAGCTTCCTCCTTTGTAAACAAAAACCAAACTTAAAACAAACTGTAAAACACTCTTAAACTTGTTTAAAATTAACACAAGGGTGATATAATCAAACTAGATAGTGGGCAAACTAACTAATGAGACAATGGCGATGTGAGCAATGAGCACAAATAAGAATAAACACCAAAGCACACTCAAACACAAGCAAATGACCATGGAGTTCGGACCTTCTGTCCTACGTCTCCGCTCCCCACTCCCGGGGAGAAATCCACTAACACAATCCGGTTTGGAAGCCGGAACTTCTCTATACACTCGGTTTTCTAGCTAACCGAAAACTCTACAACTCAACATTCTTGCAATCACACTCTACACCCTCTCAATTGTTGGAACTAGACGTGTCTCCCTCAAGTGCTCGGTTACAACCTCTCCCTAGGTTCGTTAGTCGACGCTACTCCTCTTGGGATGATCCCCGACTCTCACCACATACTCCTCTCGGTGTACAAGTGTATTACAAAGTGTATCTCACAATAAGCACAAATACAACAAATGATTGTTCTCTAATATGGATGAGAACATAATAAAAGCTCACACTCAATTGTTATAATTCTCACCAACCCAAATATACTATGTATGAAAATACAATAAGCTCATGTAGGCGTGTGTAAACAATGAGTGAAATAAAATCTAACTCAAATAACAAATTAGCAATAATAAGAATAAGAAAATCAATAATAAAATTATTAGAGAAAAGAGTTAGAAAACTTCTCTATAAACGCAAAGGAGAGGATGAATAAGATTGAGAATGAATCCCTCAATTTGCAATGTAAGCTTCCTCCTTTGTAAACAAAAACCAAACTTAAAACAAACTGTAAAACACTCTTAAACTTGTTTAAAATTTTCTCCTTGGTGATTGATAGAAGAGGGGTTGAGGGATTTATATAGGAAGAAAAACCAACAGCCAAAACCCCAAACAAAACAATAAAAATCCCAAAAAATTAGGAATACGATTCTGTACCAAAAATAGCCGTTGGGCTATTGACGGTCGATCGTGAAATTCTCGCGGTCGACCGCGAGGCACTTTCGAACCTCAGAAAATTTCCAGAGAGTTCGATGGTCGACTGTGGCGGTCGACCGTGGGAATTTTTAGCTCCACGGTTGCGGTCGACCGCGAAAGTTTTTGCTATATCCTGAGGGAAAAACAGAGGCGCGGTCGACCGTGAACTGATATATGAAATTTTCAGGTTTGAAAAAAGTTTGTTAATTTTAAAACACTGTTTAAAAATATCAAATAAATTCTAAAAATTATAAAACTTTAGAAAATAATTGTAGATATGATAATATACATGCTACAAAAACTAGTTTTCTAAAAGGACTTTCCAAATGAGAAATATCATCATTTTGTAAAATAGTCCAAAACATGAAAATGTGAACATATGAGTTTTGACATTTTAGCTTAACCATGTTTTGAAACAATACAAAATAATTTTATAGACTTAAAGAAAGATGTAAACTATTGTTATGAAGTCTATAAACTGAAAATACAATATTTTCGTAAATACACTAGAAAATGAAACATATGAGTATGTATATAAAAATATATTTGTTTCATATCTAAGTAGTTAA
>BQKN01064737.1:309343-410779 GCA_022839385.1 Asparagus kiusianus
TTCTAGGGTTTCAGAGATCTTTTGGTGAGATGAAGAGGATTCTTATGGAATCTATATTAGATCACAAAAGTAGATTATTTTATGACCTTTAGAATAAGGGGCTGTTTGGTTGCACACTTTTTGAGAAAACTTTTCTCAAAATATCTGACAATGGTAATTTTGTAATTAAAAGTTTTTTTATAGATTTCTGTAAATTGTGTTTGGTTCAACAAAAAAATTATAGAAATATTTTCTATAAAATATTAAAAACTACCAAATTTTACAAAAAACAATTTCCTCTCAAAATGAGAGGAAATCAACAGGAAATCTGACACCTTCCTTATTTAATCAACAAAACCCGTCCCATACCTATTTTCTATAAAGTTATGAGCCATTTTCTTGTTTTGAACCAACCAAGCAAAGTATAAAAAATAAGAAAATTGTTACTTTTTGACTTCTCAAAATTTTTTCTATAAATTTTTTAAGAAATACAAGGAAATCATATTTTGGGTGGAAAACATTTCCTATAATTTATAGAAATTGAACCAAACACCCCCTAAAAGAAGACTTAATTCTCTTCCCTTAGACGTGAGCGATTACCGAACACATAAATCCCGTGTCTTTGTCTCATGATCTATTATTCTGCGACATTTGGTTTACTCGTTCATTTGAACTAGTATTTTCTTGCTATTTCCACATCATTCGATGATTGATTGGTCTACGAAGAACGAGATCTAATAAGATGTTTCGGTGACACTTTTGCAGGTTGCACTTCCACATAGATCTCCGATTGGTGCGCAACAATCGGTATAAGGATACGGGTAGCGTGCGCCAACAGCTGCTCCTGCATGAAATTAGTGAATCTACTCGAGGAAACTAAAAGGGTCTATTTGCAACAAGGAAACTACAAGAGTAATTAGTTCAAAAAAATTATATTATACGGGATCTATTGTGCAGTTAACCCAATAGTCATTACTTTCTTAAACTTTAGGGTGATAACACTGATAAGAGGTTCGGCGTTTAGTTTAATTGGTGTCACAAGTTCCTATATAAACTATGACTCAAGCAAATGTATCATGCTCATGTTTTATTGCATGATTTGCCCAAATTAGAGCAGCCCTATCTGGAGGAAAGAGAATGTTAAAACTAATGGAGAACGTAGCCTCTTAACTTATGTTCTTTGCATAACAACTAAATAAATAAACCTTCTTTTTGAGTCATAAGTCTCTATCATTGCCTTGTTTTTGTCCATTATTATATTTGTGATGTCCAGCAACACCTTACCGCTTCTAATGTCTTATTATTTAAAGATAGTTCCAAATTTTTTTTTGAGGTAAAAATCGGGCAAGTTGCCCTATTATAATTTGTATTTTACTATAAAAACTAAAGAACTCACTCATAGATACCCCCTAGTTATGTATAAAGTAGAGGGGTTAAGAGTAGTAGTCCAAAACAACTTAATAATTACAAAAACTAGTGCAAAATATGATGGAAAAGAGCGGGGGTCTTGTTGTGCGCGGTGGAAGCCTCGAGGCGACACGAACAATTCAAGAGATTAATCAAAACTAATAAGCCAAAACATTATACCATAGCAAGATAACGAGTTTAACGTGGTTCGGTAAGTTGCCTATATCCACGGGGCAAGGAGAGGGGGTTCTTAATATTAGAAATCAAGAGAATATAAGTAGAGTTACAAATCTCACCGATCAAACCCTAAAACAAAGTCCTAAATCTCTCACAATTGGATGCATCAATCCTCTCCTAAAGACTGCTCAAAAACGTCCCTTACATAACTCTAACTAATCAGGATTAGAGTTATATACTAACTCAAAACAAAACGAGTTGAAATACCAAAGCCCAACCCAAAACAGACTGTGGTCGACCGTGACGGTCGATCATGACGGTCGACCGAACACCCCCGATAGAGAATAAATCGGCTATAGAAAACTCACGGTCGACTATCATGGTCGACCGAACCAATTCCCGAGAGTTAAATCCATTACATGGTTCGTGCGGTCGACTGTCACGGTCGACCGAACTAATTCCCGAGAGTTAATCCATTACAGGGTTCGCGGGGTCGACCGTGGCTATCGACCGCCTTTAGCTCCGAATCCTACTGCGCTTTGTGCATGTTTGCGGTCGACCGCCACTGACTCGCGGTCGAATGCCAGTCTTCCTGGCCATTCTCCTGCTGACTTCTTGCACTTCTCTCGCTGCTTCTTCAATTCTCCACCTCGGTGAATGTTTCTACTAAAACTGAGCCGACACCAAATCATCCAAAAGTCCCACTTGTTACGTCCAGGACGTCATGGAAACACCCCATGACGACGGACTCAATTCATAACAAGTTCGGAATCCAAACTAGAGCTGAAACGATCTCCCCCCATCGAAATCAAAACCGACTGCATCAAAAATACTATCTTCGTATCCTCTTGCCCAAGGAATCAAGCCGAACGTAGTTAACCAAAATGGCCTCCAAAGGCCTCAACACTGAAGAATGTTTAAAATCTTCAAACAATGATCAAATTTTACTCCTGAAATAACTTTGGTCAACATATTTGCAGGGTTGTCCTTCGTGTGGACCTTCTTCAATATGACATTTCTTTCATCCAAAACGTCACGAACAAAGTGGAATCTAACGTCGATATGCTTCGTGCGCGCATGATAAACCTAGTTCTTCTCTAAATAGATAGCTGACATGCTATCACAATATTCCCGAATGGTCTCCTGTGTGATCCCTAAGTCATCCAATAATCTCTGCAACCACAAAGCCTCCTTAACAACATCAGTCACTGTCATATACTCTGCCTCTGTTGTAGAGAGAGCTACTGTGGACTGAAGTGTACATCTCCAACATACCGGTATACCTGCCAATGTAAACGCATATCCTGAAGTAGACCAGCACTTGATAAGATCTCCAGCATAATCTGAATCCACATAACCAATGTAATCTTGCCCATTCTTCTCATCCTTCTTGAATACCAAACCAATATCCATGGTACCTTTGATATACCATAGAATCCACTCCACGGCCTCCCAATGACCCTTTCCAGGGTCATGCATGTACTTTGATACTATGCTCACAGTCTGTGATAAATCTGGCCTCGTACACACCATCGCATACATCAAGCTACCTACTGCACTGGCATATGAGACCTTCAACATATAACCTCTGTCTTCAACTGAAACGTGTGACATACTAGCTGAAAGCTTGTAGTGAGGAGCCAATATAGTACTAATTATTTTTGCATTACCATCAAAGCTGAATTTCTTCAACATCTTTTGCAAATAGCTTTTCTGTGTAAGCTTTAATCTCCCCTTCACCCTGTCTCTCTCAATCTCCATACCTAATATCTTCTTTGCTTCTCCAAGATCCTTCATCTCAAACTCGGATGATAGCTCCTCTTTCAAGTTTTAAATACCCGAAGAATTCCTAGAAACAATAAGCATATCGTCAACAGATAAAAGCAAATATATGTGCTCACCATCTTGTAGCTCGTGCATATAAACGCATGGGTCATATGGGCTCCTCGTGTACCCCTGGCCAATCATGAAACTGTCGAATCTCTTGTATCACTGTCGCGACGATTGCTTTAATCTATAAAGAGACTTTTTCAGCTTGCAAACCAAATTGTCCTTTCCTACAACTCTGAATCCTAAGGGTTGTGTTATGTTGATCTCCTCATCTAAATCTCCGTGTAGAAAGGCTGTCTTTACATCTATCTAGACCAAATCCAAATCCAACTGTGCCACTAACGCTAATAAAATCCGAATCGACGAATGTTTCACAACGAGTAAAAATACCTCGCTGTAATCAATGCACTCAAGCTGTGCATATCATTTGACAACCAATTTGTCTTTGAACCGAATGTTCCCTATAGAAGATCCCTCTTTTTTCGCATATACCCACTTGCAACCTATAGCTCTCTTACCCTTAGGTAGATGTGCAAGTGTCCAAGTGTCGTTCTTCTGAAGAGACTACATCTCCTCCTTCATAGCTTTCCTCCACCTGATCGAATCGGGGCTAGGCTAGACTCTGCCTCCCTGAATATGGATGGAACCATATCATCAACGACCTCCACTGATAATGCATATACGACCATGACATCATTATACCTAGCTGGCCGATGAATTATCCTCCCAGTCTATCTGCTGCAATAGACCCTGAACATGACCCTACTCCTGAGTCTCACCATCCACTGTATCCTCTATCTATCCGGCTATCATCTCATCTTCTCCTAGTGTCACATCTGTAGAAGCTTCAATGAGTACAATGCTAACTGGAGTGGGTGGATTCACATCATCCTCTACCTGCTGCGATATCTCAACTGTCTGGTCTCCCTCCACCTGCTGAGGGACTCGAGGCCTCATCATGTACGCCTTATCGAATGTGACATCTCTACTAATAACTATTTTCTTGTCTTGTGGATCCCATAACTTGAAGCCTTTAACTCTATCTCTAAATCCCACGAAGACAGCTTTCTGTTAGACCCTAAGGTCGCTATGAAAGAACCCTAGGGGAGGGGTGAATAGGGTTTATGCTAATCTAATCCGATTTAAATGCCAATTAAAACTTACTAACAAATATCCTAGCAAATATGATATATAACAAGATAACTATGCAAGGATATGAAACTAACATAAGGGTGAAACAAGATATAAACAATATAGTGGATGAAATAAACAATGAGAGAGTGACAATAAAGATGTTCACAAATATAAGTGTGCCAAGTCAAACTCAAACAAGCAATATGATCACGGAGTTCGGACCTCTCGTCCAATGTCTCCGCTCCCTACTCACAGGGAGAATTCCACTATTACACCGGGTTTTCAACGATCACCCGAAAACGTTTACACCACATAATATCGATTTTCTACGCTCACCGATCAACGTTCACAATCACAATGTAACTACACTAACTACCACCTCAAGTATTGGTCCTCACGTATCGACTCCCTCAAGTGCTTGGAATTATCACCTCTCACTAGGCCACCGATACCACTCCTCTCGGTATCGACTCCGTCCTTACCACACACTCCTCTTGGTGTACTAGTTTATTACAAAGTGTTCATCACAATTAAGGTTCATAATACAAATGATTGTTCTCTAAACAAGGTGAGAACTCAATTAAGCACAACTCAAAGTTATAATATCTCATAATCCTAATTATACTATGTATGAAAATACTAGAAGCTCAAGTGGGTGTGGTAACAATGAGATTTAATAAAACAGACTAAACTCAAATAAATCTAGCTTTAAGGAAATGTAAAACAAACAAATAAATAGTTAGATAAGAGTTTAGAAAATTTCTCAATAGATGACAAGAGATGGAGGGAGAATAGTTGATTGCTCAAACTCCAATAGATGATCTCCTCAAGCTCTTGTGGAATTGAAATTACAAACTCAAACTCGAAAATGCTTAAAAGCTTCTTAAACGAACTTAAACCAAACTTAAACCCTTATTAAACCTTGTTTAAAACCTTTTTGGATTAGTTACAAGATGAGAGCAAGGGGGTATATAGCCACCCAAAACTTCAACCAAAAACCCCAAAGGAAAAGACCAAAAAGCCCAAGAATCAAGAATCTGATTTTGTACAAATATAGCCATTACAGTGTTATGGGTCGACTCGTCACTGTTCATGAGTCGACTCATAACTAGCCGTTACAGGCTAAAAACAACTTATGGGTCGACTCATAAAATTCATGAGTCGACTTATCATGCATGGGTCGACTCATGAAGTCATGGGTCGACTTAGCAGAAACAAAATACATTTTCCAGCACAGTATGTGAGTTGACTTATGTCAGTCATGAGTCGACTCAACCTGATGGGTTGACTTATGATGTTATGAGTCGACTCGTCAGAAACAAAACGAAAACTATATAATAGTTTATGAGTCGACTCAACACTTTTCATGAGTCGACTCAAGATATGCACACTGTTTGTTTTAAACAGAAATCTGATTTTCAAACATCTTTTAAAAATAGCAAATAAAATCAGAAAAATATAAAACTTTAGGAAATGATTGTAAAAATGATAATAAACATGTTACAAAAACTGGATTTCAAAAAGGACTTCACAAATGTAAAATATCATCATTTTACAAGGAGGTCCAAAACATAGAAATGTGATATACTTGGAATTTGATGTTTTGATCTAAACTAAGGTTTTAAAAATTCTTGTATAGCTTTATAGACTTGATAAAGGATATAAAATATTATTATGAAGTCTATAAACTAGAAACACAATATTTTCATAAATATGCATATTCTATGCAATAAATACTAAAATACATTAGAGTATGAAATATGTAATTTCACATATATTAACATAAAACCCAAAACACATGTATGTATATATATAACTATATATATGCATAGAAACCAAAACTTATGTATATATATATATAACTATATATATACGAAGAAACCAATAAATATGTGTATAGATAATTGAGCTTAAAGTACTTAACACACATAATATAAACCCTAAGCTAATTGTTACCCAAGCAATCTTGATCTTCGATGTAGCACAACTTGGTACACTATGCGGATGAAGCTTGAACTTAGATCTTAACTTGAATTGCAAAGCTTCACTCTACTATTCCGCCAACCTCCATTGGATATGATCGTGAAAGCTTGATTCCATCTATCCTCCAACATATTGTTTGTCTATAATAAATAACAAAATACAAACACTAGATAAACAATATTAGATATAAATTGTTTGTTAAATCATCATTAAACAAGAAGGCCAACACTTTCCTTGCTCTCAGATTTAATTTACCATCACTAACATGATAATAAGCTGGACATCCAAATATCCAAAGCGACTCATAGTCACTAGCCACCGAACCAAACCAACGCTCCAAAGGAGTCTTCCCGTCTATCGTAGTGTACGGTAACCTATTCACGAGATGGCTCGCATAAACCAACGCCTCAGTCCAAAAGGATCTAGACAATCCACTCTGTGTTATCATACATCGTACCTTCTCCAATTAGGTACGGTTTAATCTTTCAGCCACCTCGTTCTATTACAGTGTCTCACGAACTGTGAAGTATCGCCTAATATCGTGATCCTAATAAAACTATAGAAATGGATCACTCTTGTACTCTCCACCGTTATCTGAACATAGAGTCTTCACCTTTCTACCTGTCTGCAGCTCCATTTTCTTTTTTCACTTCATAAAAATATCTAGGACCTGATGTTTATGCTTCATAGGGTATACCCAATTCCTCCTGGAATAATCATCAATAAAAGTGACAAAATAATTAGCCCCACCAAGAGATGTGTTCTTGAAAGGACCCTAAACATCCGTGTGAATATAATCTAATGTACCTCTGGTATTATGAATAGCGGTGCCAAACTTTACTCTAGTCTTCTTCCTAAGTACACAATGCTCACACAGCTCCATCTTGCAGGTCTTAGCACCTTTCAATAGTCTCTGTTTTGCTAATGACTGTAGGGACTTATCACCTATGTGTCCAAGTCTCATATACCATAAAGTGGTAGTGTCCTTCTCTGTAGTGAGAGAAGCTGTCAGACCCCCTGTAACTGTCTTGTCCTTTAAGTAGTATAGGTTATTTTCCTTGATATCTCACATCACCATCATAGAACTCTTCGTGACCTTCACTGTAGCATCCTCTAAGATCACTCTATATCCAGTTGCCTCCAAAGTCCCAAGAGAAATGATGTTCTTCATCAACTACAGCACGAACCTCGCTTCCTTCAACTCCCTAATTACTCCATCATACATCCTAATCCGGACTGAACCAATACCACTAATAGGGCATACGTCCATAAGCACGATATCCCCTCTTTCCAACTCCTCAAAGATGAAGAACCAATCCCTCCTAGGGCAAATGTGATATGTAGCTTCCGAATCCATCATCCACTCAGTGGAATCAACATAGCAAACCGAAGGTAGTGCAGGGCACGAATAGCTCGAAGAATCTGACTCTGAATGTTCATTAATAGCTTTTGCAACATTCACTTCTGAAGCTTGTACAACTTTCCCCTTGTTCTTCCCAGCTTTTTCTTTCCACTTTGGGCAATCAATCTTCTAATGTCCTTTTTTTTTACAATACCGACATTGATTTCTACCAACACTCTTATAGGCACTTCTATTCTTTGATTTTGAACGGTTGAACTGGCGACGGTTTGGATCTCGGCCTCGAATAGCTAATGCATCTCCTGATGCATTCTCGGAGGGTTCACCATTACTCTTCCTCAACTCATAATTCACCAAAGCTGAGGTCACCTCCTTATAGGTAACGGTAGTTATTCCATTAATCATAGTTAGAACAAACATACCATAATCATCTTCTGGCAACGAATACAAAAGTAACATTGATTTGTCTTCATTCTCAACCATGATATCCACATTTGCCATATCTGAAAGTAGCTTCGTGAAATTGTTGACATGCTCCTAAATAGAAACTTTCCTCTTCATCTTGAACTGGTAAAACCTCTTTTTTAAGTGAAACCGATTCTCAATGCTCTTAGTAAGATACTTTTCATTGAGTGCTTCCTATATTTTCTTCGCCGACGTCTCGCTCATCACGTCATAGATAAGATCTGGCATTAAGCATGACCTAATAACTCCACAAGTTCTACTATTCATCTTTTTTTAAACCTTGTCCTCCATATCAGCGGGTTTCTCTTGTAACTCAAGAGTCTCCTTCAAATTCTGTGCATCCAAGACGTCCATCATCTGACATCTCCAGAATCCAAAATTAATCTTACCGTCAAACTTTAGAACATTAATCTTTGTATTATTGATGCTCAGACTCTGTATCACCTTCGTAAGAGACGAACCTGATGTGCTTGCTTCTCCCATGTTATCGATCTAACTCTTCAGATAGGAATTCTTCACTGAATCCTTCAAACAAGCCTGAAGCTCTGATACCAATTGTTGTGCGCGGCGGAAGCCTCGAGGCAAAACGAACAATCCAAGAGATTAATCACAACTAATAAGCCAAAACACAATTCCACAACACGATAACGAGTTTAACATGGTTCGGCAAGTTGACTACATCCACGGGGTAAGGAGAGGTGAGTTCTTACTATTAGAAATCAATAGAATATAAGTAGAGTTATAAATCTCACCGATCAAATCCTAAAACAAATCACTAGATCTATCACAATTTTTTCACAATTGGATGCAGCAATCCTCTTCCAAAGGCTGCTAAAAAACATCCCTTACTTAACCCTAACTAATCAGGATTAGAGTTATATACTAACTCAAAACAAAACGGGTTGAAATACCAAAGCCCAGCCCAAAACAGACTGCTGTCGACCACGACGGTCGACCGAACACCCCTAACAGAGAATAAATCTGCTACAGGAAATGATCGACTGCCACGGTCGATCGAACCAATTCCCGAGAGTTAAATCTATTACAGGGTTCACGCGATCGACCGTGGCAGTCGACTGCCTTTAGCTCCAAATCCTACTACGCTTTGTGCATGTTTGCGATCGACTGTCGCTGACTCGCGGTCAACCATCAGTCTGCCTGCCTGGTCTCCTGCTGATTTCCTACACTTCTCTCGCTGCTTCTTCAGGTCTACAATCGTGAGCTGATTAATGGAGTCATTGACCTCCATTGCTATCCTCACTGGATGAAATTAGGTCAGAGAAGCCTCTCTCTCGGATGAGATTTTTTAGCTTTAGAGATTTCTTGGATGTTGCTGCACCTGTCTAGAAAATCATATAGCGAGCAATTTTGGAGATGAGTTGTTAAGGGGTAGAAACTGTGTCTGTGAACATAAGGTTACTGCGTACTCTCCAAAGGACCCAGCAGATAGTAGGGAAGCAAAGACCCCAAAGTTTCCGCATTGAGGTCTATACATACCCATCGAAGCATTGCTTGGTGTGCAGGGGAAGGGATGCAATGCCAATTCTGGGGAGGAAGGATGCCCAAACTTGTTTGGCGAATTGGCAAGAGAGAAAGAGGTAGTCGTGTGAATCCTGGTTGTTGCAAAAGGAGCATGATGGTTCCTAATTTGGTTATAATAATCTTGAAAACCATTATGCATTTCTTATGAAATACACATCCTATGAAAATAAATAATGATAACTATACTATTCACTTTTACACTACAAGAGAGAGAAGTGTATAAAAATACCTCACTTGTGATAGTGTTTAGGGGGGGGGTTATTCATTAGGGTAATTTTTAGGATAATGGGATAATTTTTGGAACAATAATGTTTGGTGTTATTCATTGGGCTAATTGGAACCGGTGTAATCTGTGTGGTGTTATTGGTTTGTTGGGGTAATTATGGAACAAATACCCCACTTTCTCCTAAGTTATCCCAGCTATAAAAGCAATGGTCAGCCCTACCCCCAATTTGTTTGCTGGAACAAAATTACCCCAGTTGGAGACCCGATGCCCCCATCCAAGATCCGACATCCTGCTCCTCCACCTCCTCTCTCTGCCTCGGCCTCATCCTCCTCTCCCCATCGCCCGCCGAGCTCTACCTCCGACCGCGACCAGACGTCTCGAGCTCGTGTGGCGCCTCATCCTCCAAGCTCGTTCGCTCGAGTCGCCATTGCCGTTCTCGAGATCATGCGGTGCCTTTCTCTAGCTCGTCCGCTGCTGTTCTCGAGCTCGTTCGCCGACTCTGCCGACGTCGTTCTCAAACTCGATCGCCCGGTCCACCTCCTCTATCTCCTTTGCTGCGACCCCTCCCTCTTCCTCGAACGATATGGGTCCCAACTAACGGCCGACGAGCTTTTCCCCTTCGAAGACCTAACTACCGATTGAGAAGAAGATGATGAAAGAGGTGCTTGCTGAGATAGGTAAGAAGAATGGGCTAATGGAAGAAGAAAAGAAAAGAATTAAATTTGATAATAAATTATGCAAATGAAGAAGGAGATGTAAAGAATGAGAGAGAGGTCTACGTTGTAATTTATCAATATTGTGTATAATTTTAGCATCTGTGATTTTTTTTATTTGCAAGATTTTGTGATCATTGAGAATCAAATTTCAATGATATCTATGTCTGTGAAGAATTTATCTTTCTTTATTAATAAGTTAATTTGATATGGACTGTCAATGTAATTCTCATTTATGAAATGAAATTGAGATCATGTAATTCTCATTTGGTATTATATCAAGTTAATATAATTCTATTAAAAAAATGTGATACCAATTGTCCCACTCAAATTATCCCATTATCCTATTTTACCTCACTTTATCCCACTCAAATTATCCCATTGGGTAAAATTACCCCCATTGGAACAATTTTCCCCAAATTACCCCAATGAATAACCCCCCTTAGAGTCATATTAAAGGATAGTGAAAAGTCTAAACTGTCCCCCCTAGAGCACAGACCATCCTGCTTCCCTATAGAGTGTTTTCATAGAATTTTTATTTCTTATGGTAAATTAACCATCACTCAGGCTCTTAACTAGTTGTCCACTTTCTTTTCACTTCAAATTTTTAAATGCTGATTAGACATCATCAAGTTTTATTTTTCATCTTATCACAAATCAAAGACTATTGCCCATACCACCAAGAACAGATATCTATACCCAACATGAATAGAGTGATAGAAACCTAAAACCTTGTCTATTAAGTATGAAAACAGATAGATATGTTGGTATGAAAAATATAGATGTTTGCAAGTTTCAAGTCTTTCCTAATACCTTAGTACTTGTTCAAACCTCTGGCTCCGAGTTCTAACATTGAAAATAATTATGGGGCATACCGAATGTGAAATGCCGTCTAATTTAACAAAACGAGTTTTTGAAAGATAAGAATGATGAGATTATCTATTCCTATATCATTACCTCACTATTATTTGCTCTCTTTGATAGCCCGCGATGAGCTGCCACTTCATATCTATTTCCTTTTCTAGTTTTTATAGAACTCATGTTACTCTAGTGTGGAAAAAAATAACATGACCATGTCAAGTTTCTTCCTCATTTTGCTTGGATCCCTAAGATAAAAAATTAGATAGTTGCTGTTGACATATTAGTATAGTTAAGGGGGTTATTTATAAGATGTGTTTGTAGGGGCATATATAAGCACATGTTATCTCATTAATAAGATTAAGGGTTTCAATTCTATATGGTATCAGAGCCAAACCCTAGCCACCACCCCCTAGTCGCCAGCCCCCCTAGCTGCCGCCTCCCCCTATCCAGCCCGACCCCCTTCCCCGATCAGCCCCCCCTCTGTTTGCCCTCCAAGCTCCCGACCCCCCTCTGGTTTTGCCTCCGTGGAACCCCCCCTCTGTCGACTGTCGACAACTAGCCCCCTTCCCCCGATCAGCCCCCCCGATCAACCCGAACCCCCTCTTTGGTTTTGCCGTCACGAAAGCCCCCCTCCCTCTCTATTTTTTTTCTTGGCCGACAACCCTCAAACCCCAACATCCCCTATCCGACCTCCTCAACCACAACATCCCCCCCCCCTTCGCTGCTACCGAAAACCCCCACCCTTTGACCGCCCCTTGCTGTGCCATGCCGGACCTAGAGTTTAGCATGGGTTCCCTCGATTCAGTCCTCGAACTGATGATATGAAGAGTATATATCTCACATCGATGAGATATATAACTATTTTTTGTTCTTGTTTCCTCTGAGAAATGAGAATTTGTTTGCGATCCTACTCTTGTTGTGCAGCAGAGGTGCTGCCAAAATTTTCACTGCACACAACAAGGGTCGGAAGAGTAGGTGACCAGGTGTTGGGTCTGAAGCCTGTTCAATGGAGGAGATCATCAAGAAGTTGAACCCTGCGGAGGTGTCAACTTTGATGAAGCTGATGAAGTTGTCGGTTGGTGAGAGCACGACAAAACCATCGAAGAAGTTGGAGCTTTCGACCATCGATCTGAAGCTTGATGGACCGAGTACGTACCTGAGCTGGTCGCAACGGGTGAGGTACACCCTTGCATGGAGGAACCTGGAGGGTTACTTGACAGGAGAGGCGACAGAGCCGGATAAGGACTCGGAGGGAAGAGATGAGTGGAAGTCCACTCATATGTTGGTGTACATCTGGCTCCTCAACTCGTTGGTCCAGTCGATCGCCGCCACAATGGATGGCATTGAAAAGGTGAAGGACGTCTGGGAAAAGTTGAGGAGGACCTATGATGGAGTGGGGAATAACCTGAGGGTGTTCTAGATTAAGGGAGAGATCTACGTCACAGTACATGGAGAAAGGACTGTACAGGAGTATGCCACAGAGCTGGAGCGTCTGTGGCTAGATTATGATCACTTCTCACCTCGGGCGAGCTACAAGGACCCGGGATGTAAAGAGCGGGAGGTCTTTCTATAGGAGAGGACTATGGTGTTTCTCAAGGGATTGACATCAGAGTTCGCTCAGCGAATTACATTGCTGCTAGCTCATCCGAAGATTCCCACGCTTGAGGAGGTTGTCTCTGCTATGATCCAGGAGGTGACTCGCATTAGGCTGTAGGTGGGGACAGGTGGACTTCCTGTGGTGAAGTCAGCACTGGCAACCTCTAGCAACACTGGATCTAGGGGAGAGACTCGACAGTGTTACAACTACGGTGTGGTGGGTCATCTAAGGCATGCTTGCACCAAGCCACCCAAAGAAGGAGATTCGGGTGGACGTGGACAGTTCAGAGGTTGTGGTCATGGCCGTGGGGGTCGATGAGGTGGAAGAGGAGTAGGCAACCGGGCGAATCTGATAGTAGCAGAGGAAGAAGAAAAAGCTGAGGTGGTCTTTACTGAGGAGGATCGTGCTCTCCTGGCGATACTCAGGAGGAAGCAGAAAGTAGCAGGGGATGGAGACTTGAGGAGTGGGACTCAGGAGGCATCCACCTCGTTCTTCGCCAGAGGCAACACTGCTACCTATGCTCATCTGACCAAAGGTACTGATGACATACATGCTCTTGCTTCTATGCCTCCTGACAGATCATCAAAATGGATAGTCGACTCCGGTGCGTCTCGACATGTGACAGGTAATGCTAGAGAGTTCTCATCATATACTCACCTAGCATCGTCTGATAGTATTCAAATAGCTAATGGTACATTTCAGCCGGTGGTTGGTAAGGGTATAGTCGATTGTACTGGTTCTGTAACTTTGTTCAATGTTTTACATGCTCATTCCTTTCCAGTCAATCTTTTATCCATTAGTTCTATCATTCTCCAACTAAAATGTATTGTTTCTTTTGATATTCCCAAGGTGATTTTCCAGGAGAAGGGGACAGGGCAGAGACTTGGGACTAGCACATGGCGTAGTGGACTGTGGTATCTGGATCGTGAAGGGCTGGATTCAGCGTTGGTGTCAGTCGTAGAGAAAGCAGGAGTAGGATCTAAAATGAGTGCTGAGAGTGAGTTAATGCTTCATCACCAGCGTTTGGGACACTCATCCTTTAGTGTTTTAGGTAGATTGTATCCTTCTTTATTTGAGAAAGCAAATAAACAGAAACTTGTGTGTGATGCATGTGAGTTTGGAAAGCTTACTAGAATCTCTTATGTTAGTTCTGGTCATAGAAGTTCTCATGCATTTGACTTGGTATATTCAGATGTTTGGAGGCCTTGTTCCACAAGTTCTATGAATGGATACAAGTATTTTGTTACATTTATTGATTGTTTCTCTCGTGTTACTTGGTTATACCTGATGAAGAATAAGAGTAAAGTGTTTGGGTGCTTCCAAAACTTTCATATGAATGTTCAAACTCAATACAGAGCAGTGGTGAAGGTATTAAGGTCGGATAATGGGACATAGTATACCAACAGAGCGCTTGAAGAATATTTGTCAACTCAGAGAATACAGCACCAGACAACATGTCCATACACACCAGCTCAGAATGGGGTAGCAGAAAGGAAGAACATATATCTTTTAGAGGTTGCTAGAAGCATGATGATCTCTATAAATGTCCTAGAAACATTGTGGGGGCAGACAGTATTGACCGCAGCAGCGCTGATCAACAGAATACCCTCAAAAATGCTGGATTGGAAGTCTCCGTGTGAGATGTTAAAGGGAGATAATGGTGGGATTCTTCCACTTAAAGTGTTTGGCTATGTGTGCTTTGTGAAGGATAACAGGCCATCTGTCGGGAAACTTATCCCTAGAGCTGTGAAGTGCATCTTTGTGGGATACTCTGCTACTCAAAAGGGATATGTTTGCTGGAGCCCGGTGGAGAAAAGGTTGTTTATGAGCATGGATGTGTACTTTTGAGAACTCGAGCCATATTACACCCGGAAGGTAAATTCATCCGTTGGTAACTCGCCCAATACTAGAAGTATGAGGCGAGAGGAGGAGAATGGTGAGAGATCGGTGAACAATGTGGAGAAATCAAATTTTGTATCGATTCCTTAGGAGGAAGAATTGGTTGAGGAGGAGCAGGAGAATGAAGAAGAAAAGAAAAATAAGACTAGAGGTGTTAGGCCCACGGTTCAAGGGGAGCTACTAACCTATAGTAGGAAGGGGAATCAAATTGCAGGAACAGTACCTACAGTACCATTAGTGCTGCCAAGTCTTTTGCCAACACCTGTCCCGACTCCTGAGACACCTACACCACCACCAGTTTCATCCCAAGGTGATAACATTCCTCTCCCTACTCCTTCCACACCAATATCAGTACGGAGGACTACTCGTAATAATGCGAAAAATCCTCCCGATAGATATGGTTAGGATCTTACCCAGTTTGTATCATATTCTAACATCCACCCTACACATGGGACATTCATTACATCATTGGACTATGTTACTGCACCTAACAATTGACAGGTTGCTAAGAAGGACCTAAAGTGGAAAGCGGCTATGCACGAGGAGCTAGGGGCTCTTGAGATGAGAAGAACCGCACTTAGGAGCTAGTAAAACTACCAGAAGGGAAGAGAGCGGTTGGATGCAAGTGGGTCTTCACTGTGAAGCAGAATCCAGATGGACAAGTTGAGATCTACAAGGCTCGTCTGGTGGCAAAAGGGTATAGTCAGACATATGGCATCGATTATGATGAAACTTTTGCACCGGTGGTAAAGATGAGCACTGTTCGGACCTTAATCTCTTTGGCAGTAAATGGTGGATGGAAGCTGCACCAACTAGATGTGAAGAATGCATTTATTCATGGAGATCTAGTGGAGGAGGTATACATGAAGATACCACCAGGATTCGATACAGATCAGACAGTAGGTAAGGTCTGCAGATTGAAGAAGTCTCTCTATGGGCTGAAGCAGTCTCCTCGTGCTTGGTTTGACAGATTCAGGAGGGCTATGTTTGGTATGAGGTACCAGCAGATTAACGCCGACCATACCGTGTTCTTTCGACGAAGTGGAGGCCATATTACCATGCTGGCGGTATATGTGGATGATATGATTATTACAGGAGATGACGAGAAGGAGATTGCCAACTCAAAGAGAGACTGGGTAAGGAATTCGAGGTAAAAGATCTTGGTTTGCTTCGATATTTTCTTGGGATAGAGATAGCTCGAGGAGCTGAGGGGATTGTTTTCTCCCAAAGAAAGTATGCACTGGATCTTCTCAAAGAGACATGGATGTTAGGGTGTAAACCTGTAACTACACCGATCGATCAGAAGTTCAAGCTGGGTGCTGAGGCTGGAGAGCCAGTTGATCGCGATAGATACCAGAGACTGGTGGGCAGGTTGATCTATTTGAGTCACACACGTTCCGATATCTCTTTTGCAGTGAGCGCGGTAAGTCGCTACATGCATGATCCGAGAAAGGGTCATATGGACGCAGTGTACTAGATTCTTAGGTATTTGAAGAGTGCCCCCGGAAAAGGGCTGATATTCAGGAAGAATGAATATATGAGCATTGAGGGTTATTGTGACTCGGATTGGGCTAACTGTGCTGATGACAGGAGGTCCACCTCAGGATACTGTATCTTTATAGGAGGCAACTTGGTCTCGTGGAAGAGCAATAAGCAGTCAGTGGTGGCGAGATCAACAGCTGAAGCAGAGTATAGAGCTATGGCATTGGGAGTCGCGGAATTGTTGTGGTTAAAGAGTATGCTGGTGGAGCTGAAACTGGATCAAGGAGCAAAGATGAAGCTATGGTGTGATAACAAGTCAGCTATCAGTATCGCTAATAACCCAGTACAGTATGATAGAACCAAACACATCGAGATCGATAGATTCTTCATCAAAGAGAAGTTGGACAATGGATTACTGAAGTTAAGTCATGTTTCAACTAAAGACCAGGCAGCAGATTGTCTGACTAAGGGACTTAGCTCAGTAGATATGATTAAAGGATGTGACAAGATGAGCTTGGTGGATATCTTTCGCTCATCTTGAGGAGGAGTGTTGACATATTAGTATAGTTAAGAGGGTTATTTGTAAGATGTGTTTGTAGGGGGCCTTTATAAGCCCATGTTATCTCATTAATAAGATTAAGGGTTTCAATTCTATAGTTGCATTGACAAAGAAAGTAGAAAATCCTAAGATGGAAACAATAGCAGTAGATTGCCTATGTAAATAACAAATACATGCAACTTTAAAAAAGTTAAATTGAAATAAGAGGAAAAAAATGCAGTATAGTGCATTGACAACGAAATCCTCAATGAAACAGCGTGTACTGTGTCATGACAAGTCTCAGACAAGCAAAAGGCCTAAAAAAGACAATTAGATGTCAAGCTTTCCTCTTAAGCGAGAAAAAAAAGATGACAGCAATATAACTATAATATATGATACTAATATAATCATATAAATTGTAATGCACCTCTCTAGGCTTCTATGCTTGTCATTGCACTCTCAACATGACCCTACACCTTAACCTGGAAAGATTAAAAGGAGCAAAAGAGCTCTAGTGGCTCACCTAATCAGCAGCCTCCATTTGGCTGAACTTTTAAAGTAAGAATGGTCTCCTCTCTGGATACAACGAGGTACATCCAAAGCTTCATGGAGTTGATTTTTGGGAATTGCTTCTAACGTCTAAAATAACAAAAAATTATTCCTCCCATCTCTAAGATTTTTTGAAAACTGTAAAAATCCCTAAAGCAAATGCCATATTCGTTTAGCCCCCTAATCCCGTTCCCACATGACCGAACGTTAAAAAAAAATCTCAAAATTCCATTTGAGTTAACCGCCTCCCACTCTCTCAATAGTTCTTCTCATTAATTGTGTCCATCTTTCTCATCTCTCCAAGATGGAAATTGCCATCCCTACCTGACTGGAATCGAAACTCTCTTGTTCTCATCTTGGCTTCCTTCACGCTTCCATTATTTCAAAGCCTGACAAACGAGACACAGCCCAAGTTACTCTCCTCTATAGGAGACTTCAAAGATGACGACAGTTCATAGAAAGCATAGAAAGTAGTCGCAAGAAGATGCTTGAGCATGGATCGGCTGATGCTAGAGAAACGATAGCAGATGTTCTCAAGGACCTCGCGGTTAGTCACTTCCCTTCCCGCAAGCCCAATTCACCATACGGATGAAGATAAGACCTAGCACGAGGGCAACATGGACGATGCTATGAAAGCTCTCCTAGATCTAAAGAAAGGAATAAATAGGAGCGATTTGAAAGACATCAATATGTTAACCAAAAAAAGTGAGTTTACTGCATAATTTAGTTGTTCATGATGTTGCCCATTGTGTTTGACAGTCATTTGTTGTTAAGATACTTGTTTAATTTCGAAGGATATATGTTAATTGTGAACATTATTGTTAAGTTGTGAATATTAGTTGTTGTTAAGGATATTCATTAGTTGTTAAGATTAAGTGTAAGGTGTGAAGGTTATTGTTAAACTATGAATGTTACTTGTTAAGGTTAAACGTTAGTTGTTAACGTAATGCATTAGCTGTGAGTGTTAGTTGTTAACGTTATCAATTGGTTGTTAAATTTATCGATTAGTTATTGAGGTTATGTATTAGTTGAAGTTTATGGATTTATTGTTAAGTTTATAGTTTAGTTGTTACATTTACAACTTAGTTGTTAAGGTTATAGATAATTTACAAACTAATCATGTCTTCTTGTTTTGCTTTTAAGACAAAAGGTTGTATCGGTCTTTCGCCCTACATCAAGCTTTACTATATATTATGGTTTCATACACTCTTTGGTCAAACTTATGAATAAGAGGCACTGAGATGAAAAAAT
The DNA here is from genome assembly GCA_022839385.1 of Asparagus kiusianus. Lineage (NCBI taxonomy): Eukaryota > Viridiplantae > Streptophyta > Magnoliopsida > Asparagales > Asparagaceae > Asparagus > Asparagus kiusianus. The sequence goes on from BQKN01064737.1 coordinate 328,337, forward strand.
ACCCCCATATGGGTCCAGGCCATTTGGCCTGGACCCATATGAGGGTATTTTTATGAAGATTGTGTCTCAGGCACTACATTTATTTTGGCCATTGTGGTCTTGATCTTCCCACTTTTGAGCATGTTTTGAGATAGTCAGAGAAGAAAAAGAAATTTGTCTTCACAGATTTAAAATCTGGAGAAGATATTAAGTGTTCATTCAACCTGGGTTATGAATCATACATGGTTCAGCAATGAGGGAGATTTTGTGGGCCCCAACTGAGATCAAAGTAATCATATTTAGGAAAAGTATTTTATCAAAAATGAGAATGACACCGGTAAGGCTCCACTAGCACCTACCAGACATTACATTGAGGATCTACTCATGAAGTTTGTATGATCTACTAAGTGAGAAGATGTAAAGGACTTTGTCCTACTATAGATCCTGTATCAGTTGAGCATGATCTGGTATTCTAGCAGTATTCTTGGCATACCAAGACACTTGTTCAAGTTTGTTGACAGTATTGAATAAACAAAGAACACTGTTTGGGGGATCTATATTTTCAACGAGACAAATGTAACAAATGAAGCAAAACTAAGGGGTTGAGGAAAAGGAAAGAAACTTTATATCTGTAAGGGTGTACCCAGCTCGTGTCGGTAAGCATCCATACCATTTGTTGTTAAGAGAAAGGGCTAGATGTTATGCTTATTTCTTGATTGTTAAGATTATTTATTAGTTATTAAGTATATTAATTATTTGTTAATGTCAAGATTAGTTTTTAAGGTTATAGGTTAGTTGTTAAGTATATAGTTTGGTTGTTAAGTATACAATTTGGATGCTAAGATTTTAGATTGGTTGTTAAGATTACAAATTGGTTGTTAATGTTACAAATTGGTTGTTAATATTTTAGATTGGTTGTTAATGTTTTAGGTTGGTTGTTAAGTATATTATTTCATTGTTAAGGTTACTGGTATTTTAAAAGATTTATTATCTTCTATTTCCATCATGTGTAATTATGGTACTGTCAACTGATTGCTATCGAGAAGTTAGCATGTGAAAGTATGTTAAGGCCTCTTCTCACAAATTGGATAAGACTGGGACAAGTAGGGAGTGTTGGCCTTTTGTTTTGATGATGTTTAACAAACAATTTACAACTAATGTTATTTGTCTAGTGTTTGTGTATTTCTATTTATTATAGACAAACAACGAGTTGGAGGATAGATGGATTGCGACTTAACGATCATATTCAATGGAGGTTGGCGGGAATAGTGGATTGAAGCTTATGCATTCAAGTCAAGATCCAAGTTCAAGCTTCTTCCGCAAGTGTACCAAGTCAAGCTTATTGAATACCTTCATCAAGCTTGGGTAATTTAGTTTAGGTTTTATATTATGTGTGTTAGTACTTTAAACTCAATCATATACACACATACACATTTTTAGTTTATATATGTATAGTTATATATATACACAAGGTTTGGTTTTTGGTTTTCATGTTTACATAGAATATGTAATTTTGTGAAAATATTATTTTTATGGTTTATGGACTTAAAAATAATGATATACATCTTTTATTAAGTCTATAAGAATGTTTGAAAATGTTTCAAAGTTTTGTTTATGTCAAAACATCAAATTTCATGTAAATCAACTTTTCATGTTTTGGACATACTTGCAAAATACATGAGTTTTCATAATTAGGAAATGTAATTTGAAAAATTTCTTTGTTTAAATGTTTACATTCATATATATAAACATTTTGCAAAGTTTTACTAATTTTGGAGTTGTTTTTTTATTTTCAATTGAATTTACAAAAACGAGTTTTCAGCAGTTTTTTAGAAACTGTTTATCTGTGTTAAAACATTTATTCTCTCAACTGGAAAGTGATTTTTCATAAATTCTTTGTCTAACATGTTTATCTACATGTCTAGAACCTTTAATTAAAATTTTATGAATTTTGGTATTTATTTACTATTTTTAATTGATTTTACAAAGTTAGATACGTAAAATTCCAGAACTGTCAAAAACTGGAAACTGCCTGTGCATGATTGCTGCAGTGTAGTTGACCACCACGGTCGACCGTGCTACAGTGTGGTCGACCACCACAGTTGATCGTATGCAGTCCAGAGAGTAGTTTTTGAGTTTTTCTTCTCGTGGTCGACCGCGACGGTCGACCGCCAATGTGCAACGGTAACTTGCTGATTTTTATCTTTTAGTGGTTTTTTGGAGTTTTTGGGGTTGTTTTCTTCTACCTTATATATATACTCCATTGTATTTATCATGTCCCGAAACATTCCGGCACAAAGAATGCTTGGGTGCCAAAATGATTTTTTAAACCAAGAAATTTAATATTTTTATTTTCCTTTTCTTGGTTTTGAAAATTATGCTTGAAAATCTTTTTGGATATGAAAACAATTTTTAAATTGATCTAATTCTTTTGTTTTCATGAGTATTAATTTTAATTTTAATGAGAGGTTTATATTTATGTAACTCTCCGGGTTTATTGGGTGTTTATTCCAAAATCTTATTTACCAGGTACTAAAAGTCATTATATGGGTTGGAACAAGCTTAAGTGCTTGATATATCAAAACAAAATTTTTGACAGAACTTAATGGTTGCCTCTCTCATTTTTGAAAATCGATGATGATTTAGTTTTATACTCTTAAAGATGATTTTTAGTTTCTCAAATCCATAGTTCATGATGCTTGTATGACTTGTAATCTTATTTGTGAACTATGAAAAATCTAATTTTGAATTGTTGTTTTGAATTCATTATATTTCACTTATATGATGATATTTATATGTTTGTGCTCATGAGTCATCTATTCGTGCCTTATAATGTATTCTATGAGTGGTTTGATCAAGTTATACAAAGAAAATTTTCTTTTTTGATCAAACATTGTTTTTGGACTCAAATCTTGATTTATGATCAAACATTGTTTTTGGACTCAACTTTTCTTTTTTGATCAAACGTTGTTTTTGGACTCAAATCTTGATTTATGATTTTATTTGAGTGATTTGTTTTCATTTGAAAACTCTTTGCATGATTCTCATGTTCCTCTTCTTTTGATTTTATAAATCCACACATTGTTATGATTCATTTTGAAAATACCCCTTCTTAATTTTGTTTCCTTATCCCCTACATATAAGCAAATTATTTTCCTTCATGGATCCTCCTTCATAAATAATTTTTTTTCAAATGATGCCTTTTTGGATCCTCATTTCATCTCTTTGGGGGAAAGTATGATAAATGTTTGGTTTGTATACATACATCTTGAAATCTTCGTAACACCCTTCATGATGTTATATATACACATGTGTTCTTATTGTTCTTTTGCATGTGAGTTATGTTTAGCATATTTTTTATTTATGCTTGCTCACATGATTTGCCATAATCTTTATTGCATATCTCTATAAGGCATTTTGATAGGGGGATCAATCCTTATATATATTTTTTATACTCACCTATGCATATTGATAGGGGGAGCTTTCGCTCTCTTTATCCTTTTGTCCCCCCTTTGATGTTGTCAAAGGGGGAGAAATATTGTGAGTATATTGTTTCTTTTTTATATGCATGATATATTATCATTTGTATATTCATTTCTTTTTATGCATATATATCTTTTTGTAAATTATTTGTCATCATCAAAAAGAGGGAGATTGTTGGCCTTTTTGTTTTGATGATGTTTAACAAACAATTTACGATTAATGTTGTTTTCTAGTGTTTGTGTATTTCTATTTATTATAGATAAACAACGAGTTAGAGGATGGATTGATTGCGCCTTAATGATCATATTCAATGGAGGTTGGCGGGAATAGTGGAGTGAATCCTATGCATTCAAGTCAAGATCCAAGTTCAACATTCTTCCGCAAGTGTACCAAGTGAAGCTTATTGAAGACCTTCATCAACTTGAGTAATTTAGTTTAGGTTTTATATTATGTGTGTTAGTACTTTAAGCTCAATCATATACACACATACACATTTTTAGTTTATATATAAATAGTTATATATATACACAATGTTTGGTTTTTGGTTTTCATGTTTACATAGAATATGCAATTTTGTGAAAGTATTATTTTCTTAGTTTATGGACTTAACAATAATGATATACATCTTTTATTAAGTCTATAAGAACGTTTGAAAATATTTCAAAGTTTTGTTTATGTCAAAATATCAAATTTCATGTATATCAATTTTTCATGTTTTGGATATACTTGCAAAATACATGAGTTTTCATAATTGGGAATATGTAATTTGAAAAATTTCTTCGTTTACATGTTTACATTCATATATATAAACATTTCCCAATTTTTACTAATTTTGGAGTTGTTTTGTTATTTTCAATTGAATTTACAAAAACGAGTTTTCAACAGTTTTTTAGAAACTATTTATTTGTATTTAAACATTTATTTCTCTCAACTGAGAAGTTATTTTTTAGAAATTCTTTCTCTAACATGTTCATATACATGTATAGAACCTTCCTTCAAAATTTTATGATATTTAGAGTTTATTTACTATTTGTAATTGATTTTACAAAGTTAGTTATGCAAAATTCCAAAACTGTCAAAAACTAGAAACTACCTGTGCATGATTGCTACAGTGCGGTCGACCGCCACGATCGATCATGCTACAGTGCGGTCAATCACCACGGTCGACCGTACGTAGTACAGAGAGTAGTTTTTGAGTTTTTCTTCTCGCGGTCGACCGCGACGGTCAATCGCCAATGTTACCGTTGCACAGTAACGGTAACTTGCTGATTTTTATCTTTTAGTGGTTTTTGGGGTTGTTTTCTTCTATCCTATATATACCACATTATATTTGTCATTTCCTAAACAAGAAAGTATTTTTAAAACAAGTTTAAAGAGTTTTAAACAAGGGTTTAAATTTGGTTTAAGAAGCTTTTAAGCATTTGAAAGTTTGAGTTTGTAAAATCAATTTCACAAGAGCTTGAGGAGATCATCTTTTAGTGTTTGGGCATCCAACTATTCTCCCTCCACCTCTTGATATATGGAGAAGTTTTCTAAACTCTACTTCTAGCTTTACATCTATTTATTTGATTATTATTTTATTAAAGCTAGTTTTATATTGAGTTTAGTTGATTTGATTTCACTCATTGTTTACACACACCCACTTGAGCTTATTGTATTTGCATACATTGTATATTTTGGGTTGGTGAGAGTTGTAACAATTGTGTGTGTGCTTTTATTGTGTTCTCATCCATATTAGAGAACAATCATTTATTGTATTGTGCTTATTGTGAGAATCACTTTGTAATACACTTGTACACCGAGAGAAGTGTGTGGCAAGAGTCAGGGATCGTCCCAAGAGGAGTGGCATCGGTTGACGAACCTAGGGAGATATTGTATCCGAGCACTTAAGGGAGATACGTCTAGTTCAACACTTGAGAGGGTGTAGAGTGGGATTGCAAGAGTGTGTGAGTTGTAGAGTTTTCAGTAAATTAGAAAACCGTATCGTGTGGTATAAACGTTATTCGGATAAACGTAGAAAACCTGGTAGTGATAGTGGAGATCTCCTCGAGGTGAGGAGCGGAGACGTAGGTCAAGTGGTTAGACCGAACTCCGTGATCATATCGTTCTGTTTGTGATTGCATTGGCGTTCTTATTCTTGTATTCATATCTTATATCGCCTTTGTGTATTGCTCATAATATTGTCCTATATCTTTTGTAGTTTGTTTATTTTACCCTTGTGTTAGTTTATATATCCTTGCTCATATAGTTGTAATATCTCATTGCTAGGATATATTCATTTGTTCATATTGCTTATTCTTGCTTGTAATATATTGTATATCTATCTTGCAAGAATATTTTTTAATTAGTTTTAATTGGTATAAAATCAGATTAGATTAGCATAAGACCCTAATCACCTCCCCTCTAGGGTCTAACAGGGAGTTCACTAAGATTGGTCATAGTTGAAGCTAAAGCTCTACAAGCTATGATAAAACTTCCAGAGTTATGTGTCCAAGTTCAAAGAGGGGAAAATGTTTTTAAAGAACCAAGGAGAGGTTTGCTGGAGAAGAAGTATGAGAAGGAGAAAGAGAAGAAGAAAAAGAAAGAGAAGGAGAAGAAGAAGAAGGAAAAAGAGAAGATTGAGACTCGTAGGGCACGTAGCCTAAGACAGTTATCCCCAAAGTAAACATTAGAAGGGGATAGGAAAATGTTAATAATTTTTCTGCATAGGAAAGCATTGTATCGTTACTTGTGAATTATATCGTTTTGTTGTTAATGTTATCTCTTAGTTGTTAATAATTTTTTTACTGATACTTTATCTGTCTATTTCTTAGATTATTGATAGTACCTTTGTTTTGATGATGATTTACAAACAATCTCTAACATTGTTTGTCTAGTGTTTGTGTTTGCTCATTAGATATTCTAGCAAAACAACGATGTTGGAGGTTGAATGGATTGCACCTTAATGATGACATTCAATGGAGGTTGGTGGAATATCAGAATTAAGCCAATACATTCAAGTAAAAGATTCAATATCAAGCTTCATCCGCAACTATGATGAGCTTTATTGAAGACCTATATCTTGGGTATAATGTTTTAGGTTTATATATTGTGTGTAATTCTTCAAGCTCAATATTACACACACATATATTTATGATTTTTCTCAAAACATAGGTATTTTTATGCAAATACTATATTAGTATGTTATAGACTATACAAACATTGTAGATAGTTTTTTTATTAAGTCCATAAAATATTTCAAAAGGTTTCAAAACTTGTTTAAAGTCAAAAATCAAATGTTTATACAAACATGTATTTGAGTGTTTTTGCAAAATAATAAGATTTTACTAATGGAAAGTGTAAATTAAAAAATTCTTTTTCCAACATGTTTATATTCATGTTTATAAATATTTTCCAAAGTTTCATATTTTTTAGAATTTATTTGCTATTTTTAAGGCACTTCAAAACTCAGATTTCATATATGAACAGTGCCTGTGCATGTTCATGAGTCTACTTATAAGCACTGATAAGTTGACTTATGATCTGCTCTGGAAATAGCAAAGACTATATGCTGAGTCGACTTATTATTCCATCAAGTCGACTTATACTAAGTCGACTTATACCCTCTGTCAAGTTGACTTATGAGCTATATGAAGATAGTGTTTTTAATCTTCTGAGTCGGCTTATTACACTAACAAGTCAACTTGTAACATATGAGTCGACTTATACCCTCTGACAAGTCAACTTATAAACTAGCTGTTGCATAATAACGTATATTTTCTAGATTTTCTAGATTTTATTGTTTTTATAGGTTTTTGTGTATTTCTTAGGCTGGTTTCTTCTACGTTATACCATTTGTCATAACTATTTTTAACTATCAAGAAAAGTTTTAAACAAATTTAAAAGGGGTTTTAAAGTTTGTTTAGTATGTTTACAAGTTTTGTTTGTGGAGAGATTTTCACAAGAGGAAGAAGAGACCATCTTTGGTGTTTGAGCTTTAGTCTCTCACCTCTCCTACTCTTGTCATCTTAGAGAAGTTTCACTAAACTCAATTCTAGGTTTACATATTTATATTTATTATTTATCTTTTCACTAAGTTAGATTTACATTTGAGTTTGGTTTTGTTATTGTTTATTGTTTCACACACAATCATTGAGCTTATAGTATCATCACACATTGTGTAATTTGGGTTGTGGATGTGATTGAGTAAGCCTACACTTAGTTCTCATCTTGTATTAGAGAACAAACCATTTGTTATTATGCTTATTATGAGATACACTTTGTAATACACTTGTACAACAAGAGGAGTGTGTGATGAGAGACGTGGTCAATTCCAAGAGGAGTGACGTCGGTAGTAAAGCCTAGGGAGAGGTTGTAAATCTGAGTACTTGAAGAAGGTGATACATGCTAGGCTAATACTTAGAGGGTGTAGAGTGTGATTGTAAAAGTGTGAGTTGTAAAAGTTTTCGGTGAGCTAGGAAACTAATTGTGAGGTGTAAACTTTTTGGGTGAACGTCAAAAACCCGTTGTGATAGTGGATTCTCCCCGTGAGTGGAGAGCGGAGACGTAGGTCAGAAGGACCAAACTCTGTGACTATATTGTTTATTTGAGTGTCTCATTGTGCACTATCTCTTTGTTTAGTAGTTCATGTTTATATCGCCCTTGTTTAATTCCATATAATTGCTCATATCTCATTGAATATCATACTTGCAAGAGTTTATAATTAATAAGTTTTAAATTAGCATTAATATCAGATTAGATTAGTACATACCCTATTCACCCCCCTCTAGTATAATTTTATTTGGTATCAAAGCTTGGTACTCTTTAATTTAAGGTTTAACCGTCTAGAGTCAAAGATCCTTGCTTTGCTATATTGCTAATCTAGTTTTGAGATTATCTTTCATATTGCTTGTATATATACATATATATCATGGACAATTGCGATGCACCTTGTTTAAACTATGATGTTAATGTTGCTCCTTTATCCATTAATTTTTCTTATGCTCAATGGTGTTTTAGATTTAAACTAATTGTTAGATCTAAAAATATCAATTTGTGGGAAGTTATTGATAGTGCTTATATTGTACCCACATTGGAGAAATCTAAGTGGAGCAATATAATAAGAAGATGTTGTTGGGTCCTTTTATTTTGATGATGATTTGCAAACAATTTACTTCTAATATTGTTTGTCTAGTATTTGTGTTTTCCTATTTATTGTAGACAAACAATATGTTAGAGGATGGATGGAATCGAACCTTAACGATCATATCTAATGGAGGTTGGCGGAATTGTGGTATGAAGCATTGCAATTCAAGTTGAAGATCCAAGTTCAAGCTTCATCCGTAAGTTTACCATGTCGAGCTCATTGAAGACCTTCATCAAGCTTGGATAATTTAGTTTACATTTTATATTATGTGTGTTAGTACTTTAAGCTCAATTATATAGACAGACATGTTTTGGTTTTTGTATATATATAGTTATATATATACATATATGTTTTGGTTTAGCTATATAGATATGAAATAATATATATCTTCATATATACTTTTATATATTTCATATTCTGTTGTATTTGGAAAAATATTGTGTTTTTGGTTTATATGGTTTATAGACTTAACAACTATAGTTTATATTTTTTTATCAAGTCTATAAAATCATTTTACAAAGTTTCAAAACTTGGTTTATGTTAAAACATCAAAATTCAAGTATCTCATGTTTTTATGTTTTGGACATATTTGCAAAATGATGATATTTTACAAATGGGAGATGCTTTTTGAAAACTAGCTTTTGTAATATGTATATTATCATGTTTACAATCATTTCCTAAAGTTTTATATTTTTTGATTTTATTTGCTATTTTTAAAAGAGGTTTAAAAATCAAATTTTTATTTTAAAATAGGCTGTTAACCTTGTATCAGTCGACTGATGACATCGGTTGACTGATGTGTCAACTGAAGAAATCGCCTAGAATAAAAAATAGTTTCTATTTTATTTTGGTCGACTGACTAGTCGACTGATGAGGTCATCAGTCGACTGATAAGGTTGTCAGTCGACTGATGAGCTAGAAAATACCTCTAACAGTTAGCTCATCAGTCGACTGATGAAAACTGTCAGTCGACTGATGCTGTAACGGCTAGTTTTTTCTAGCCTGTTCTAGTTTTGGTTTTTTAGTCTTTTTGCCTTGTTTTCTCTTGGCTATGGGGTTCCTATAAATACCCCCATATATCCTAACTTCTGAACCAATCAAGAGAATTTTATAAACAAGGTTTTAAAAGAGTTTAAGTTTGTTTAAGGGTTTGGTTTGTGAAGTAATTTTTACAAGAGCAAAGAGGAGATCATTCTTTGGTGTTTGAGCATTCAACTCTTCTCCCTCTATCTTGTTATCATAGAGAAGTTTTCCTAAACTCTATTTCTATCTATTTATTGTTTTGTTTATAATTTCCATAAGCTAGATTTAAATTGAGTTTAGTTTGATTTTGTTTTATCAAATCTCATTGTTACATACACTCATTTGAGCTTATAGTATTTCATACATATTATAATTAGGGTTGTGAGAGATTGTAACTTTGAGTTGTGCTTAATTGAGTTCTCACATTGTTTAGAGAATAATCATTTGTTGTTAGTATGCTTAATTGTGAGGATTTACTTTGTAATACACTAGTACACCAAGAGGAGTGTGTGGTAAGAGATAGGATCGTCCCAAGAGGAGTGGGGTAGGTGGTAATGCAGAGAGGTTATAATTCCTAACACCTGAGGGAGATACAGGCTAGAGACCAATACTTGAGGTGGTAGTTAGTGTAGTTACATTGTGAGATTGTGAACGTTGATCGGTGAGCATTGAAAACCGATATTATGTGGTGTAAACATTTTTGGGTCATCGTTGAAAACCCTGTGTGATAGTGGATTTTTCCCTGGGAGTGGGGAGCGGAGACGTAGGACGGAAGGTCAAAACTCCGTGATCATATTGTGTGTTTGCATTGTTTATTGCGACTATCACTCTTGTTTGTTTATTGTTTATTTTACCATTGTGTTAATTTGTATATCCTTACACATATATTGTTCATATCTCATTTGCTAGGATATATTTGTTAATTAGTTTTTAATTTGGCATAAATCGGATTAGATTAGCATAAACCCTATTCACCCCCTCTAGTGTTCTTTCCTAGTGGTATTAGGGTACTTTCATTTGGTATCAGAGTGCTTACAATTGGTATCAAGCTTGGTGCTCTTTGATTTATGGTCTAACCACCTTGAGTTAAAGATCCAAGTTATCTTTTATGATAATCTAGTTTTGAGATTTTTTTTTTATCTTGCTTGCATATTTTTTAATTATGGGTATGCATTGTGCAACTTGTTTAGGCTATGATCCTAATGTTGTTCCTAGAATAGTTATTTTTTCTATGACCAATGGTGTTCTAGATTTAACATATTTGTTAGATCTAAACAATTCGATTTATGAGAAGTTATTGAAGATGCTTATATTGTACCCACTTCGGAAAAATCCAAATGGAGTAAAAATAATAAAAGAATGTTTAATATGAACAAACTTTTATTAGAATATTTGCTCAATGCTTTTGACTCATCATTTTCTAACAAATTTGTTCATTTTAATAGTGCTTATAAATTATGACAATTTATTAAAGCACATCAAGGGGACTTAGAGGTGATCCGACAAGCTTTGGAGGCTTCCTCTTCAAGTTCCATTGGAGCATCATGCACATGAGCACTAGGCGATATCCCTAGTGAGGTTTACAAGTTCAAATCCATTAATAATTTATCTAGTGATGAACTTGCTTGTGCTAGTAAAAAATTATTGCAGCCTATAACAAATTGCATCATACCTTATTAGAGTTAAAAAGCAAGTATGTAGAATTAAAATCCGATCATTAGGAGCTAGTGTCAAAATTGGATGTCATTGCAAAAGAAAATACCATGTTTAAAGAAAACAATGACATGTTAATTTTGGAAAATGAAAAGTTAACCACATCTATAACTAGCTTATCTCATGAAAAAGATAATGACATGTTAGAAGTAGTGAATATAAAAAATGATACTGCTTCTTTTGTAAATGACTATTTATGTTCTACTTCTAATGTTAATGTATATGTGCCTAATAATAAAGATTTGAATCTTATGAATAAACAGATTTTATCTTTAGATTCACTTTAAAAACATGCATTAATAATCATAAGAAGCTTATGGATACGTGTGCCAAGTCTAAGTCAAAATTATCCACTCATTATGCACACATATAAAGCAAAGTCTACAAATGCACAAATTACGGTCGTAAAGGTCATCTTGCTAAATTTTAATATGATGCACACAAACATAATAATGCTAATGATCATTGTGCATCTCATCAAGTTTCTTCATCATATACACATGCACATGCTCACAATGCTTATCATAAACATGCACGTGTGTATAAATGTGATCTATGTGGTCGATTTGGCCATTTGGCAAAATATTATTATGATTTGAAAAGAAAATCTAGTTTGTCAAATGTTTCTAGTAGACCACATGTTTTCAAATATGATATTTGTGGTAAATTTGGTCATTTGACCATATTTTGTTTTGATTTAAAGAAAGTTTCTCATTTGCAAAATAATTTTAAAAGACCATCTTTGTTAGCAAATGATTATCATGCACTTCCACTTGGTCAACACAAACCATTTTACCCTTTTCATTGCACTTATTGCAATCGAAAGGGTTATTTAAATGAGTTCATAACCCAAGGGCTTTGAGCTTAAAAGATAGGGGTCATGTCCCAAAATCTTTTGGTACCACAAGTACTTGGATACCAAAACATATTTGATTTTTAAACCAAGAATTTTATTATTTTTTATTTATCATGTCTTGGTTTTGAAAAATAATTTTGATTTTTTTAATATGAAAAGAATTTTTCTTTGATCAATTCTTTTGTTTTCATAATTTTTAGTTTCGGTCTTGATGAGAGGTTTGTGTTTATATAACCCCCCGGATTTATTGGGTGTTTATTTCCCAAATTGTGTTTACTGGGTGCCAGAAAATATTTATATGTGTTGAAACAAGCTCAAGAGCTTGATATGGTTGCCTCTCTTATTTTTTTGAAAATCGATGATCGTTTGGTTTTATGTTCTCATATGATTTACTTGTGAGTTATAATTTTATTGGTTGATTTATTTTCATTTAAAAACTTTTTACATGATTCTCATGTTTTCTTTCTTTTGATTTCATAAATTTTTTGATTAGGTTTTGTTTTAAAACCAATGCTTTGAGACATATTTTTAATGACATATCTACATGTGTTGTCAATTGTCTTGTTATATGTGAGTAGTGTTTAGCATATTTTTCATCTATGCTTGCTCACATATGTATGCCTTAGTATTCATTGCATATATTCCATAAGGCATTTTGATAGGGGGAGCAATCCCTATATTTGTTTTATACTCACCGTGCTTATTTGTAGGGGGAGCTTTCGCTCTCTTCATTCTTTAGTTTCCCCCTTTTTTAATGTTGTCAAAGGGGGATAAATATTATGAGCATATCTTGTTTTGGTTATATGCATGATAATTCTAATTTACATATTAATTTTATTTCATGCATATATCTCTTTTTGTAAATTATTTGTCATCATCAAAAAGGGGGAGATTGTTGGGTCCTTTTGTTTTGATGATGATTTACAAACAATTTACTTCTAATATTGTTTGTCTAGTATTTGTGTTTTTTTTATTTATTATAGACAAATAATATATTGGAGGATGGATGGAATCGAGCCTCAACGATCATATCCAAAGGAGGTTGATGGAATTGTGGTATGAAGTATTGCAATTCAAGTTGAAGATCCAAGTTCAAGCTTCATCCGTAAGTTTACCAAGTCGAGTTCATTGAAAACCTTCATCAAACTTGGGTAATTTAGTTTAGGTTTTATATTATGTGTGTTAGTACTTTAAGCTCAATTATATACACACATACACGTTTTGATTTTTGTATATATATAGTTATATATATACATATATGTTTTGGTTTAGCTATATAGATATGAAACAATATATATCTTCATATATACTTTTATATGTTTCATATTCTATTGTATTTGGAAAAATATTTTGTTTTTGGTTTATATGATTTATAGACTTAACAACTATAGTTTATACTTTTTATCAAGTCTATAAAATCATTTTACAAGGTTACAAAACTTGGTTTATGTCAAAACATCAAAATTCAAGTATCTCATGTTTTCATGTTTTGGACATATTTGCAAAATGATGATATTTTACAAATGTGAGATGCTTTTTGAAAACCAGTTTTTGTAACATGTATATTATCATGTTTATAATCATTTTCCAAAGTTAAATATTTTTCTAATTTTATTTGCTATTTTTAAAAGAGGTTTAAAAATCAGATTTCTGTTTCAAAACAGGCTGATAACCTGTTATCAGTCGACTGAAGAAATCGCCTGGAACAATAAATAGTTTTTATTTTGCTTTGATCGTCTGACCAGTCGACTGATAAGGTCATCAGTCGACTGATAAAGTCGTCAGTCGACTGATAAGCTAGAAAATATCTCTAATGGTCAGGTCATCAATCGACTGATGAAAACCGCCAGTCGACTGATGTTGTAACGGCTAATTTTTTCCAGCCTGTTCCAGTTTTGGTTTTTTGGTCTTTTTACCTTGTTTTCTCTTGGCTTTGGGATTCCTATAAATACCCCCACATATCCTAACTTCTGAACCAATCAATAGAATTTTATAAACAAGGTTTTAAAAGAGTTTAAGTTTGTTTTAAGTTTGTTTAAGGGTTTGGTTTATGAAGCAATTTTCACAAGAGCAAAGAGAAGATCATCATTTGGTGTTTGACCATTCAACTCTTCTCCCTCTCTCTTGTTATCATAGAGAAGTTTTTCTAAACTCTATTTCTAGTTATTTATTGTTTTGTTTATAATTTCCATAAGCTAGATTTAAATTGAGTTTAGTTTGATTTTGTTTTATCAAATCTCATTGTTACACACACCCACTTGAGCTTATAGTATTTCATACATATTATAATTGAGGTTGTGAGAGATTGTAATTTTAAGTTGTGCTTAATTGAGTTCTCACCTTGTTTAGAGAATAATTATTTGTTGTTAGTGTGCTTAATTGTGAGGATTCACTTTGTAATACATTAGTATACCAAGAGGACTGTGTGGTGAGAGACGGGGTCTTCCCAAGAGGAGTGGGGTAGGTGGTAATGCCTAGAGAGAGGTTGTAATTCCTAACACTTGAGAGAGACACGGGTTAGAGACCAACACTTGAGGTGGTAGTTAGTATAGTTATATTGTGAGATTGTGAACGTTGGTCGGGTAGCGTTGAAAACCGATATTATGTGGTGTAAACATTTTCGGGTGATCATTAAAAACCCGGTGTGATAGTGGATTTCTCTCTGGGAGTAGGGAGCGGAGATGTAGGACGGAATGTCAGAACTCCGTGATCATATTATGTGTTTACATTGTTTATTGCGCACTATCACTCTTGTTTGTTTATTGTTTATTTTATCATTGTGTTAATTTGTATATCCTTGCACATATATTGTTCATATCTCATTTGCTAGGATATATTTGCTAATTAGTTTTTAATTTGGTATAAATCAGATTAGATTAGTATAAATCCTATTCACCCTCCTCTAGGGTTCTTTCCTAGTGGTATTAGGATACTTTTATTTGGTATCAGAGTACTTACAGATGTTTATTATGAACAAGTTAGTGTTAGAATTTATACCCAATGCACTTGATTCATTCACTTCTAACAAACTTGTCTTCTTTGATAGTTCCTATTTATTATGGAAACATATACAGGCATGTCAAGACAACTTGGAGGAGATCCAACGGATTCTAACGGATTCTACTTCTAGTTCAATTGGAGCATCATGCACACGACCAGTAGGTGATAACCTTAGTGAGGTATGCGAGCCCAAATCCGATAAAGATTTATCTAGTGATGAACTCGCTTGTGCATCTAAAAGATTATTGCATGCCTATAACAAGTTGCATAAAAATTTTATTGATTTGAAAAATAAGCATGTAGAACTTAAATCCGATCATGAGAGGTTAGCTTTCAAATTTGATATCATTGCTCAAGAAAATATTATACTTAAAGATAACAATGATAGATTGAATTTGGAAAATAAAAATTTAACATCATCTATGGCTAGCTTAACTCATGAAAAGAACAATGCCATGTTAGAAGTAGAAGCTAGTAAAAATTAATTGGATATTCTTGTAAATGATTATATTTCCTCTACTTCTAATAACAAATACTTTTATGCATAATGATGAGTTGAATCATGTTAAGGATCCATATCATCTTCAGATTCAACTCTTAAAATATATATTGTTAATAATAATAAGCTTATGGACTTATATGCGAAGTCCCGTGTAAACACTTCTAAGTCTCCTACACACTACGCACATATGTATAGTAAAATTTACAAGTGTACTATTTGCGGCCGTAGAGGCCATCTTGCTAAATTTTTTTATAATGCACAAAAAACCATCAAGCCTAATCATGCTTATGCATCCCATCAAGCTTCATCACAACATACACGTGCACTTGCACATAAAGTTCATCATAAGCATGCTAATGTGTTTAAATATGATCATTGTGGTTGTTTTGACCATTTGGTAAAAATTTGCTTTGATTTGAAAAAGGATTCACATTTTCCAAAGGCTTCTAAAAGACCACATAAGTTTAAGTATGATGTTTGTAGTAGATTTGGACATCTTGTAAAATTTTATTTTGATTTGCAAAAGGTTCCTACTTTACAAAATGTTTCAAATAGACCACCTTTGTTTAATAATGTTTCACATTAGCAAAAAGCTTCAAATAAACTATTTTTGTTTGCAAATATTTCATATGCACAATCCAATGGTCATAATAAACAAACACATCTTTTTTATTGCACATATTACAATCGAAAGGGTCGTTTGAGTGATTATTGTTATGACCAGATTAGTACACTATATACGCCCAAAAGAGATCATAACCGTAGGGTTTTGAACTTAAATGATAGTGGTCATGTTCCTAAACTCTTTGGTACCAAGAGTAATTGGGTACCAAAGTATGTTTGATTTCAAAGCACATTTTTAGCATTTTTGTTTTTTATTTCTTATTTTTGGAAAACATGTTTTGAAATTTTTGAATATGTAAATAAAAGTATTGACTTAAAAGTATTGACATATAATTTCTTTTAATTTCATTTTATTGGCTTTGATTTTGATGAGAGGTTTGTGTTTGAGCAACCCCCTGGATTTATTAGTTATTTATTTTCAAAACATGTTTACCTGGTAATATAAAAGTTTTATATTACCTCTCTTGCCTTTTGTAGACCATGACAAAAATATATTTTTGTTTGTTTTATGAGATTATAGTTTAAATCATGATTCATAGTTTCTTTTGATCATGATTTGTAACTACATATATGATTTTTATTTGATTAATTTATGATTTCATATGAGTGATTTGATTTTCATTTGAACTTTCATGATTCTCATGATTCTCATATTTTTTCTTCATTTGAAAAATATTTTTTTGATTCTCATGTTTTTTATCCTCTTGATTTCATATATATATATATATATATATATATATATATATGATTACGCTTGGTTTTTAAACCTATGCTTTGAGACACTATGTTCATAATGACATATCAATATGTGTTCTCATGGACTTTTTGAATATGAGTTATAATTAGCATATTTTTTCATCTGTGCTTGCTCTCATGTTTGCCTTAGTATTCATTTCATATATTCTTTGAGGTATTTTGATAGGGGAAGCTTATTCCATATTTTATTTTATACTCATATATGCTTATTTGTAGGGGAAGCTTTTGCTCTCTATTCTTTATGTTTTCCCCATTTTGATGTTGGCAAAGGGAGAAACATGTATATAGTGAGTGTATCCTTCTTAGTGCCTTCAATTGTTTTTATGCATGAGGAATATAAAATTATATATTCATTTGATATCATGCATATCTCTTTGTGTAGATTGTTTGTCATCATCAAAAGGGGGAGATTGTTAGTACCTTTGTTTTGATGATGATTTACAAACAATACTTAACATCGTTTGTCTAGTGTTTGTTTTTGCTCATTAGATAGACAAACATCGATGTTGGAGGTTGGATGGATTGCGCCTTAACGATGACATTCAATAGAGGTTAGCGGAATATCAAAATGAAGCAAATACATTCAAGTCAAAGATTCAAGATCAAGCTTCATCCGCAACTAAGACGAGCTTTATTAAAGACCTATATCTTAGGTATAATGTTTTAGGTCTATATATTGTGTGCAATTCTTCAAGCTTAATATTACACACACATTCTCCCCCCCCCCCTCAAAACAGAGGTATTTTTATGCAAATACTATATTAGTATGTTACGGACTATACAAACATTGTAGACATCTTTTATTATGTCTATAAAAACAGTTCAAAAGGTTTCAAAACTTGTTTTGAGTCCAAAATAAAAAATCAAATGTTTATACAAACATGTATTTGGGTGTTTTTGCAAAATAATAAGATTTTACAAATAAAAAGTGCAAATTGAAAAATTCTTTTTCCGACGTATTTATATTCATATTTATAAACATTTTCCAAAGTTTCATATTTTTTGGAATTTATTTGCTATTTTTAAGGCACTTCAAAACTCAGATTTCATACATGTATAGTGCCTGTGCACGTTCATGAGTCAACTTATAAGCACTGATAAGTCGATTTATGATCTGCTCTGAAAATAGCAAAAGCTATCTACTGAGTCAACTTATTATTCCAACAAGTTGACTTATACTAAGTCAACTTATACCACCTGTCAAGTCGACTTATAAGCTATTATGCAGATAGTGTTTTTAAATCTTCTGAGTCGACTTGTTACACTGACAAGTTAACTTGTAACATATGAGTCGACTTATACTCTTTGACAAGTCGACTTATAAACTAGCCGTTATAGTAATAGCTATTTTTCAGATTTTATTTTTTATTGTTTTATGAGTTTTTGTGTATTTCTTGGGTTGGTTTCTTCTACCCTATATATACCCATTTGCCATAACTATTTCTAACTTCCAAAAAAGTTTTAAACAAGTTTACAAGGGGTTTTAAAGTTTGTTTAGCGTGTTTACAAGTTTTGTTTGTGAAGAGATTTTCACAAGAGGAAGAAGAGATCATCTTTGGTGTTTGAGCTTCAATCTCTCATCTCTCCTACTCTTGTCATCTTAGAGAAGTTTCACTAAACTTTATTCTAGCTTTACATATTTATATTTGTTATTTAGCTTTTTACTAAGCTAGATTTACAATTGAGTTTGGTTTTGTTATTGTTTATTATTTCACACACAACCATTGAGCTTATAGTATTATCACACATTATATAATTTGGTTTGTGGATGTGATTGAGTGAGCCTACACTTAGTTCTCATCTTGTATTAGAGAACAAACCATTTGTTATTGTGCTTATTGTGAGATACACTTTGTAATACACTTTTACACCAAGAGGAGTGTGTGGATAGAGACAGGGTCGATTCCAAAAGGAGTGACATCAGTAGTAAAGCCTAGGTAGAGATTGTAAATTCGAGCACTTGAGGAAGGCGACACATGCTAGACCAACACTTAGAGGGTGTAGAGTATGATTGCAAGAGTGTGAGTTGTGAAAGTTTTCGGTGAGTTAGAAAACCGATTGTATGGTGTAAACATTTTGGGTGAACATCAAAAATCCGTTGTGATAGTGGATTCTCCCCGGGAGTGGGGAGCGGAGACGTAGGTCGAAAGGACCAAACTCCATGATTATATTGTTTGTTTGAGTGTCTCATTGCGCACTATCTCTTTTGTTTAGTAGTTCATATTGATATCACCCTTGTTTAATTCCATATACTTGCTCATATCTCATTGAATATCATACTTGCAAGAGTTTATAATTAATAAGTTTTAAATTGGCATTAATATCAGATTATATTAGCACATACCCTTGTTTGCATCGAAAATTAGTTTATTTATTAAACTCATTATAACTCGTTTATCGAATACAATGAGTTTTGAGAAACAAACCTTTTTATAAGACTTCTCGTTACAAACAAACAACTTCCTAGAAACAAACGCAGGAATGTTTATCATTCGCTGCTTGAGTAGGATCTTTGCCTGTACCGAGGGTGCGTTAGCCCGTGGATGATCGAATCATAGATCTAAGTTGAACTGTGAAGAAGGTTTAAGGTTAATGTTTCATTTTAGAAACAAAGACAGAAGTGAATATCTTAGCAAAGGAAGATAAAATACTCTTCTCAAGATTAAGTCAAAACTTAGATCTTAAGGAATCGCAAAAGCTCTGAAAAGCTTGCACATGATGAAGATTCTCTCTCCCTTGCTTAGAACGTTCAAATCTCTGCTCTATTCTGCTCAATAATGCTCTGTTGCTTCCTCTGCCTTAGTCCTCGTGCATTTAGGTGATAGGAGGCAATTAATAACCCATAGGAAACATAACTGAAGTCTAGAGTTGAAACAAAATAAGTCGACAAAATCCTTATTTTTGAGACACTCGTAGCTGTCTCAGAAACAAGATTTGTTCCTGTCTATTTTGTAACCATTCCTACTATGCTTTAATGCTATTCTTTTAGCACTTATTAGCATGATTTTCACTTGTAACGTCTCCCCCACGATTATGGATGGTCCCTAGTAGTTATGAAGCTACGTGGGTCACCCAAAACTCGAGAAAACCATCACAAAGTCCACTCTAGTTTCTGAGATAGTCGCAAGTGTTTTGGAAACTATGATTTGCCATTATAGCTTCCGATACAGCTGCAATTGTTTCGGAAACTATGATTTGCCTTCATAGCTTCTGAGACAGCTACAACTGCCTCGGAAACTATGAGTCTTCTTATAGTTTTTGAGACACGTTTTGTACCTCAAAACTTATGTACTGCGCTTTTTGTATATTCCTTAGTTGATCTTTGGCTTTGGATGATCCTTTATAACTTAGATAATGATGCTTATCGCCTTCTCTTCATCTTGAGCTATGTGTGATACCCTATAGATATTTTTTAACGCCTACAGATATCCCCTCTCAAATATTTCAACCTCATTCTTTCATAGAGGAAGCTGAAATACTTTGGATATGATACACCCATCCTTCAATTTCTTGACTTCTCTAGCTTTTAGTCTGTTCGGTATTTTATCGAATAGCCAAAATTCTTTCGGTGTTACGTTTATCATTTGATCGTTATCGAAATCTTGAACTAAATTTGGTGTGTTGATTTTTGAATTCAGCTCATGTCATTAAGTAGATGATGAAATAATCATCTTGGTCAAGAGTTCATATATGAATTATGATTGAACTCCCAGGGATTATCCTTGGTCTTGGAATTAATCTGCACCTTATTTTGACAAAGTTATGGACGCGTTGACTGGCATCGACCTTCATTTTGGTGTGAACACAATTTATACTCATACATAACTTGAGTCTACACAGTTTAAGCTCTTAAGGTGTTGGAGCGAGGAGAATCAGTTTATACTCATGTACTCCTTAGAGTTTTTAGGAATCAGTTTAACCTCGTGTACCCGTTGGAGGTTCAAGGAGATGTAGTTTATACTCGTATACTCATCAGAGTGTTCAAATATACTAAAAATAGGACGAGAATGCTCCATGAAAGCAACTAGGAACACTTCGTGTTGACCCCTTTCTGAGACAATCGTCACTGTCTCGGAAGCGCGAGACAGTGTCGCTGTATCGAAAACTTAAGACAGTTATGACTGTCTCGTGACTGGACCGACAATTTTCTAGCGGCTTTTATAAATCGGGACTTGGGGATTTTTTTACCACTTCAAGCTGCCTCTTTGCATTCAAAAACTCCTCAGATTTTCTCCCAAGAGCTTTCGAATCTTTCCTTCTTCCTTTTCCTTCGGATTTCTTCAGATCTTGCTTGAAGGACCTAGGGTTTCAGACTTGTTCTTCAAGGTTTGATCTCCTCTTCCCATTTCTTTTCATTAAAGCTTGCATCTTTCTTGATCCCTGATGGAACCGAACCCCTGGGTCATATCTTGGATCTTTTTGAAGCTTTGTTTAGGTTCCCGACAAACCCTAGCTTTACCTTCAAGATTTCGGTTGAGACCCATTTTTCCACTATGCCTCCCAAGAGATCGAGAGTTCCCAAGGGTAAATTAGTTGCCCAATCACCTGGAAAGGAGGAGGCTGCTAACTCGTCATTCGTAGGTGAGATTTTACCCCTTTGTCAGTTCAAAATTTAGGGTTTTGCATATGCGTCATTGTTTGTTCTTCTTCGTGAGATCACTCGGGAAGAGCCGACATCATCCTTCATAGGGATCAACGCTTACTAGGAGGGATCAACGCTTACTAGGAGTGTTTTGCTTGGTCAAAACACATCCTAATGTGAAAAGGCAGTTCCGTGTCTCTATAGATTCTTACCTTTGTTTCTGTTCTCAAGCTTCGACCATGGGTCGTGATGAGGAAAAGCTTGTTCTTCTCTGGCTTATTTTCTCGAATGTTTGCATGGGTAGTCTCGTACATCTTTACGATCTTTATGACATCCCTGGGACTCTTACATTGGATGTACCTAAAAAGAGTGATCCGGTGTATAGTTACGGTGTAAATCGAGTGCCACTATATTTGACCCATCCGGAATATGGTTTACGGTTGCCTCTCCATTCTTTCATTAGGGAGGTACATGTTGCTTTAGGAGTTTCCCCCTCCCAATTTCATCCAAGTGCGGTTGGGATTTTAGTAGCCTTCATAGTTATCTGCCGTTGTATTGAAATCCAGCCAAGTATGAGGTTACTTAGTCATCTGATCAGTGTTAAGTCAACTAAGAGAGACCCACACTACTTTTATCATTACCGAGGTGATTTCTAGCTTATCACCGATGCTTTGGAGCAGGATGAAGACTGGAGAGAGGAGTACGTGTGGGTTTATGGTGCCGACAGCATCCTCACCTGTTCGACTTAGCCTAAGGCGAATAGGGACATGTTAAGCCCAGTTCCTCTAAATGACTTAGAGAGGAATCATTTGAAAACTATTCTTTCCTATGTCGGATCTTAGGAGAAGGATGACCTTTTCGACACAGCATCTCTTCGAGTGGCGAGCGTGTCCATGACCTCACCTTCTATTGATGATCAGGCTAGGATCAATCTTCTGTTATTAGAAAATTATGAGAGGGACCACAATGGGTGAGGAATCAGGTTCTACCGCCAAGCCTCAGAAAAGATGAAGAGGGATCGTTGGTTTTGAAAAGGGGCTTGTGGGTAACCTCGACCACATGATAAGTCTCTCTAAAGTTGATCGCAAGTTGATTTCCGAACGGCTATCGGAGCATAGTTCAAACATTGCTATAGGGCCAACTGCTGAAGCTGGTTCATCTACAAGTATGACTTTTCATTCTCAAATTCCATTTATCCCTTTGTTGTTCAATTTTAGATACTTATACAGAAATTTTGACTATAGGACCTTACACTAGTGCCGATACAACTATAATTGTTGAAGCCTCAAAACAGGTCCAACATTTAGGCTCTTCAAGTGCTGAGTGGATTGTCGTTAAGGTCGAGCCGTCTTCTTCTCAATCTCAAACTATTGTAGAATCAGCTCCAATACCAACAGAGGTCCCGACTGCTAAACCAACCGACGAAGCAGGCATGTCGACCATAGTAATTTGTGGGAACGCTCCAGCTGCCCGCGAAACTGAACTGACATCATCGGGGCAAGAAAGCCATGTTGAAAGTTCTTCTGTTGGACTTGGTACATTCGCGTTCACCATTGCCTTCACATTCTGAGTCTCAAACGTTTATCCAACTGTTCTTTCAAATACTTATTTTCTTTGCTCCTATTGTAGTGTCTCCTTCATCACTACTTGAGCCCATCAAAGCCATGATATCTGATGAGGATCCGAACAAGGGCGTTATTGTTTCAGATATTCAAAGCTTTGTTTACTTCTTAAACCTCATGATCGATCGAATTATTCATAAATGATCATCTTTTGATAGCTTTAGGAGATCACTTGATCGATATGTGTCGGGGATTAGAAACGAGGGATATCCTGAGCTGGTTGATTTCATTGAAGCCTATTTGGTTCAACTAGAACAACAAATCGAATACTTGAAGGACCATCATAGCAGTGGTGTTTCTTCTTATGTAGCGGCCCGGATAGATCTAAGGCTGCAGGCATATGGCGTGATTCACAAAAATTGGCTGAACTTGAACTTTGAAAGTTAAGGAGCTGTGTAACCCAAATGAGATTGTGTATCATCAAGAAGGTGAAAGCTAAGGCTAATTTGCTTTAGTCTTTAGAATCACGTCGAGCCGAAATAATCCATTTAGAAAAGGAACTTGCGGAAGCTAAGGATGTTGAGGGCATTTTGGAGCTTGATTTGGCTGATGCGGAACGTGTTGAAGCAGACCTATTCAACTAACTGGAGCTCCAAGATAAAAAGCTTACCAAAACATAACAAGAAGTTCTCAAGGCTGAGAATACTAGTAAGGAATCTCTGAAAGCCAGCCCGACGACAAAGTTTGAGCAAGCCACTCTCCAAGTTATAAGCACAAATCCGTTATTATAAGCTGTTTCTAGATTAATAACATCTCTCGTGTGTCGGTACTTCTTTTGTATCTCTTTAATTCCTTTTCATGAATAAAGTGAACTTTTTTGCTCATTTGAAGTCTTATTATGATTACTCATTCTTATTTGGAATAAATAAATATAATACTCATAAGATTTTTGGAAAATCCTTAGTCGTCAATGGATTTGATATGCTTTTACCGACTATAGTTTGAGTCAGGCTAGTATATGAATTGTCTAAGTCCGTTTCACATATAACATTGTACTAAAAGAATTAAACTCTTTTAGACTGTATACTACAATATTGAATATGTAGGCTACATGTGTTACATATAGGCTTATCTCTAATAAGTGATCACGATAACGCCCCCATGCATAAAAGACATGGATTCTAAAATTATTAACTTAATAATAACCACCGGTTACGATATTGAATACGTAGGCTTTGTTATTTTTACGTGAACATACCACCTGACAGCGTGTGTTAGACGCAAACTTATCTTTACTAAGGGATCAAGATAACGTTCCTCATGCGTAAAAGGCATGGATTCGAAGATTATTAACTACTTAATAACCACCAGCTATGATATTAAATATGTAGGCTTTGTCATTTTTACGGGAACGTACCACCCAGCAGGGTGTGCTAAACACAGATTTATCTTTAATAAAGGATCAAGTAATGTCCCCCATGCATAAAAGGCATGGATTCAAATATTATTAACTTAATAATAACCATCAGCTATGATATTGAATACGTAGGCTTTGTCATTTTTACGGGAACATACCACCCGACAGCGTGTGTTAGACGCAGACTTATCTCTAATAAAAAATCGAGATTGTTAGACCCTAGAGGGGGGTGATTAGGGTATTATGCTAATCTAATCCGATTTTATGCTAATTAAAAATAATTAACAAGTTATCCTAGCAAGTATGAAATATAACAAAATATATGAGCTAGGATAAGTAATATGAGCAATGAGATATATCCTATATGATAAAAATGTATGCAAGGATATATAAACTAACACAAGGGTGAAATAAACATAAACAAGATAGTGGATGAAATAAAATGAGCAATGCACAATTGGTGATATAAGATAAATGCAAAAGCAAATGCGCCAATGACAAACTCAAACACACTCAAATGATCACGGAGTTCGGACCTTCTGTCCTACGTCTCCGCTCCCCACTCCCGGGAAGAAATCCACTATCACAAGCAGGTTTTCTACGCTCACCAGAATAACGTTTATAACCACACTATGTCGGTTTTCAACGATCAACGATCAACATATACACTCACTCACAATGTCGGTTTTCAACGTTCACCGATCAATGTCCATTCCTCACACTCGGTTTTCTTGCTAACCGAAAACTTTACAATCTCACAATGTAATAACAAATGATTTGTTCTCTAATACAATGCAAGAACTCAATTAAAGCTCACACTCAATTGTTACAACTCTCATCAACCCAAATATACTATGTATGAAAATACAATAAGCTCAATGTGGGTGTGTGTAACAATGAGATAATATAATCAAATCTAAACTCAATATAAAAACTAGCTTAAAAGAATGATAATCAAATAACTATACAAATGTAAAGCTAGCTAAGAGTTTAGAAAACTTCTCAATAGATCAAGAGATGGAGGGAGAATAGTTGGAAGCTCAAACTTCAATAGATGATCTCCTCAAGCTCTTATGGAATTGATTCACAAAACCGAAACACTCAAATGCTTAAAAGCTTCTTAAACCAAACTTAAACAAAAACTTAAACCCTTGTTAAAATCTTTTTAAACCATTCTCATTGGTTTGAGAACCGAGATCAATGGGGTATTTATAGTCTCCCAAAACCTCAGCCAAAAACCCCAAACAAAATACCAAAAATCCCACTCAGCCAGTTATCTGTCCTCTTGTAAGGTCGACTCGAAAGGCGTACCTTCTTAACACCCCTCGCTATAAGCTAAAAGAAGATTTTAATCTTGAGCCTCCCCCGTTGACAGCACGTCGGTGTCACACTAAATGCTTGGCAGGTGCCATCATTCCTCTAGCCCCGATAGTCTTCATGACATATCGGATCACGTCAGCACCGCCATACCCCCAATCATTTCATATTTAATACTAAAGTGACATTTTCTCCACTCATCGACTGACACATGTAAAGTAGGTGCTGACGTAGTCGCCTCCCATACTTATTTACCGTCATCCTGTACTCGGCTGATATTACCATTCTATCCTTTTTCCACCACTATAAATAGAGGTTCTATTCTAAATACCAGGGTAAGCAAGCAATATCTGAGAATTTTACTGTACTACACTTTAGAACTCACACAGTTCATCGTTTTCCCACTCAAGTCTATCAACTGACTTGATCGTCGGAGGAACAGCGGGGGAACTAGTCCTCGTCCTCTGACGAATTGTGATCTGTGCATGCTGAAGCTACTCAAATCAAAATTAGATATTCAGAAAAGTTAGCGGCCCCTTAATCAACTTCACGCCTATTATATTATCTGTGTGATAATTAACATCAACAGAAACAACAAACTATTGGGAAACCAAAGACTAATATACAAAGCCCAAGATCAATATGGAGCAGGAATGTAAACACAGAATAAGCAACAAGAAGTAATCAATAGACAACCAATATAACAAGGTTCAAATGTCTTATATTTAGCAAGTCCCAAATAATTGAGACTGTTATTAGGTTCTCTAAGTTTTAAGCTATTGTTAAATAAACCCCTCAAATCATTGAAATAGCTATTAGGTTCTTTGATTCTTAAGCTATTAACCTTTCAAATCAAGAGTAGAGTTAGCAATTATACATATTTATTTGAAAAAACCTATAAGAATTGAGAGGCCTATAGAAATGCCAATAACCGATTTTTAACAATTCTCTATGTTTTTGTAACATCCCAACTTTAGTCTCACATGGACTAGTGTGAAAAAATATTAGTGACTTAAATAGAGAAGTCCAAGGCCCAAGAATAACTAGTGCTAGTATTTTGACAGTGGATTTAAGCTAACATCGAGTTGCTCTTGGTGGGTCCCGAGTTCGTGGGCCCGGAGCGTGACAAAATGGTATCAGAGTATTTACCAACCGAAAAGGTGGAGCTAAGTGCTATATGGGGCTGAGTGCTACATTACGTGGATGTAGTGGGAGCCATCTCTAGAGTCCACATCGTCTGATAATAATACTAGGATGTGTTGATTGTCATGTCGTGATGACGAGGGCGTCGTCTTTGTAAGGTTAGGTGATTGTAACACCCCCACTTTAGTCCCACATGGAATAGTGTAAAAAAATATTAGTGGATTAAATAGAGAAGCCTAATACCTAAGAATAACTAGTTCTAGCATTTAACGATGGATTTAAGCTAACATCGAGTTGTTCTTGGTGGGTCTCACAGCTTGCATGCGCCAATGAGCCCGTGGACTCGAGGATTGACAATTTCTTTACATAAACAAATCAATTATTCACTGAGCTATTTGAGAACCAAAGGCCTTTCTATGCATTAGTCCCTAAAGTCATCCTTCAAATCATTGAAACTATTATTCGGTTCCTCAATTCTTACATCATTTCAAAATTAGCCCCTCAAAGCATTAAACTTTCTATTAGCTCTCCCGATTCATAAGTTACTTTAAAATTAATCCTTTAAATCAAGAGTAGAATTAATAATTAGAGAGATCTATTTGAAACAAATTATGACAATTGAGCGTGCAATAGAAACTTTAATAAGGGACAACTCTACGAGTATGCTCGTGCAATGTACAAGCTCTCTAACTAGTAATTTATAAAGGGAAAATTGTGTCAATGCCCCAAAAGTAATAACCTCATGTGGCCTGACCCCTCCACTTTTTTTCATTATGGTTTAGCCCCCAAAAAGTATCACATCATGTGATTCAGCCATTTATCATGTGATTCAACCATTTACTCTATGCTAACAAAGCACAAAGAGAGAGAGAGAGAGAGAGAGAGAGAGAGAGAGAGAAACAAACATGAAAGCCAAAAATACACTCATTTCCTTCTCTCTAGATCTAAATCTGCTCATCCTTCTTCCTCTCCTCCCCTCCTCTCTCCTAATCCATTTCCTTCCTCCTCTCTCTCTTTCTCCTTCTTCTCTCAGACACGGACATATCTTTTGCCACCGCCGACCTTGTGTGCATGCTCCAGTCATATTTTCACTCCTTTCTCCCACTGATTTTCCCCTATCTCTCTTTCTCCCCCCCCCCCTAAAAAAAACAACTAAAAAAGTACTATTTTTTTTCTATGCTGAAGGCAAAGAGGTGGCAAAGAACAAGGCGGACGAGGCGGTGCCAGAGGAGGACGAGGAGGAGCTCGAGGCGGTCGCAAGTTCCACAAAACATCCAAGCTATGGCTCATTTTAAGACCAATTTAAATCATATCAAGTCTGATTCAACTTGTTTTAAATCTAAAAATAAGTTAAATTAGACTTAACATGAACCATGTTAAGTCTAATTCAAATTATTTAAGTCAAATTTCATGTTAAGTCCAATTTGATTCATGTTAACTCTCATTTAATTCCTTTTAAATCTAATTTTAATTATGTTAAATTCATTTTAAGTCTAATTTAAATCATGTTAAATCTAATTTAACTTATTTTAAGTCTAAAAATAACTTTAAAAACAAGTTGAATTAAATTTAACATGAATCAAATTAGACTTAACGTAGAATTAGACTTAAAATAATTTGAATTAGACTTAACTTGAATCAAATTAGACTTAACATGAATTAAATTGGACTTAACATAAAATTAAACTTAAAATAATTTGAATTAGACTTAACATGATACATGTTAAGTCTAATTTAACTTGGTTTTAGACTTAACATGATTTATGTTAAGTCTTAAAACAAGTTAAATTAGACTTAACATGAATCATGTTAAGTCTAATTCAACTTATTTTAAGTCTAATTTCTAGTTAAGTCCAATTTGATTCATGTTAAGTTCAATTTGATTCATGTTAAGTCTATTTTGGTTCGTGTTAAGTCCAGATTGGTTCGTGTTAAGTCCAGTTTAGTTCGTGTTAAATTTGATTTAATTTGTTTTAAGTCTAATTTAATTCATTTTAAGTCCAATTTAAATCATGTTAAGTCTAATTCAACTTATTTTAAGTCTAAAAACAAGTTAAATTAGACTTAACATGAACCATGTTAAGTCTAATTCAAATTATTTTAAGTCTAGTTTCATGTTAAGTCCAATTTGATTCATGTTAAGTCTTTAACTTGTTTTTAAGTTTAAAATAAATTGAATTAGATTTAACATGATTTAAATTTGACTTAAAAGAAAATAAATTAGATTTAACATGAATCAAACTGGACTTAACATGAATCAAAATGGACTTAACATGAATCAAATTGGATTTAACATGAAATTAGACTTAAAACAAGTTGGACTAGACTTAACATGATTTAAATTAGATTAAAGGGAATTGAACATGATCGAAATTAGACTTAAAATGAATCAAATTAGACTTAACATGAAATTAGACTTAAAATAATTTGAATTAGACTTAACATGGTTCATGTTAAGTCTAATTTAATTTACTTTAGACTTAAATATAAGTTGAATTAGATTTAACATGATTTAAATTAAACTTAAAATAAATTAAATTAGACTTCAAATAAATTAAATCAGATTTAACACGAACCAAACTAGACTTAAATTAGACTTCAAATAAATTAGACTTCAAATAAATTAAAATAAATTAAATTAGACTTCAAATAAATTAAATCAGATTTAACACGAACCAAATTAGACTTAGCACAAACGAAATTAGACTTAATATAAATCAAATTAGACTTAACATAAATCAAATTGGATTTAGCTAGAAATTAAACTAAAAACAAATTAAATTAGACTTAACATGATTCATGTTAAGTCTAATTTAATCATTGTATAGACTAAAAACAAGTTGAATTGGACTTAACATGATTCATGTTAAGCCTAAAACAAGTTAAATTAGACTTAACATAAACCATGTTAAGTCTAATTTTATGTTAAGTCCAATTTGATTCATTTTAAGCCTAATTCAACTTGTTTTTAGACTTAAAACAAGTTAAATTAGACTTAACATGATTTAAATTAGACTTAATTTAACATAGTTGAGATTAAAAGGAATTAAATTAGATTTAACATGAATCAAATTAGATTTGACATGAATTAAATTGGACTTGACATGAAATTAGATTTAAAATAATTTGAATTAGACTTAACATGGTTCATGTTAAGTCTAATTTAACTTGTTTTTAGACTTAAAACAAGTTAAATTTGACTTAACATGATTTAAATTGGACTTGAAATGAATTAAACTAGACTTAAAATGAATTACTTAAACTGAATTAAACTAGACTTAAAATGAATCAAATTAGATTTAACACGAACCAAACTGTACTTAACACAAATCAAACTGGACTTAACACGAACCAAGCTGAACTTGACTAGAAATTAGACTTAAAATAAGTTGAATTAGACTTAACATGATTCTTGTTAAGTCCAATTTAACTTTTTTTAGACTTAAAATAAGTTAAATTAGACTTAACATGATCCATTAAGTCTAAAAATAAGTTAAATTAGACTCTACATGAACCATGTTATGTCTGATTCAAATTATTTTAAGTCTAATTTCATTGTAAGTCCAAATTGATTCATGTTAAGTCTAATTCAACTTGTTTTTAGACTTAAAACAAATTGAATTAAATTTAACATGATTCAAATTAGATTTAAAAAGAATTAAATTAGACTTAACATGAAAAATATACAGACCATACAACCTTTTAGATTTAACATTCTTTGTCTTTAGTGTTGGGAAAAATTAGTGTTTTTCCAGTTTTTTTTTTTTTTCTTTGGGGGGGGGGGTTAGGTAGGTGAAGAAAGAGAGATCAGGAAAACTTAGTGGGAGAAAAGGATCGAACAATATGGCCGGAGCGTGCATGCAAGATCGACGGCGGCGGAGGGGGATGTCGGCGTCTGAGAGAAAAAATGAGGAAGAGAGAGGGGGGAAGTAAATGGGTTAGAAGAGAGGAGAAGAGGAAGGGAGGAAGAAGGACCAGATTTAGATCTGCAGAGGAGAGAGGAGGAAGATGGTATTTTGGGTTTTTATATTTGTTTTTTTCTCTTTCTGCTTAGTTGGATGAGAAGTACATGAAAAAAAGGCTGAATCACATAGATCTGTAATTTAGTTGCAGCACATGAGGAAAAGTTGGAGGGACCGTTCACATAAAGTTATTACTTTAGGGGTCTTGACACAATTTTCCCATCTATAAAAATTGATAGAACCGTTTTAAATACCCTGTTGACTAGAAAGCAAGAAAGAATAGAAAATAGTGTTCAGTGCAGCCAATGAGCCGCTGGAAAGTATGTCCTTGCTCTAACTTTCCCTTCTCTAAACGCTAGGAGCAGGCGACACGAAAGAGTGACGGAACATGATTTCTGCATTTTTTTTCGCCCCTTTGGTAAAGGAGGGGAGGCATTTCTCGTCTAGTGACTGTGAAATCCTCAACGTATAACAGTAGACACCCATTTCTCTCATCAATCCACTATTTGTGGTGCGCATCCTTCAGATAAGCAAGAGCAATAAAGAGACGTGGCGATGTTCAACTATGACCTACGCTATGCATAATACGCATTTCCCAAGGTTCTATAATCCTCATGCGTTATCACCAAGACCCCACACGCAATATTGAAATTATAAATGAAAACGCTCAACTATTTAATTGGTCACCTGAATAATAATAACAATTTTCTTAGGGTCCATTTAGTCTCACGTTGGTTACACGGGTGAGTTGATGTGAATTTATAAGAGATTTGGGTTCATTTCCTCTACAAATTAGCTTTTAGGGATGAATTCTCATCGGTCCCTTGTACGTGGTATCAAAGCCGACCCCACCTTCCGAATGCAATCGAACAATCGAGCAACAGGGATGGTGACACTGGTATTACAGTGATCGCCCAACACTAGTTTAGTGCATGGTGTTCGGATTGCAATGTCCGACGAGGAATAGATTAGGACACAGCCAGCCTGCGTGGGCACCAATATCGGAAGTGTGGTAATATATTAGGATCTATTTAATCCCACATCGATTATATGGATGACTTGATGTGAGTTTATAAGGATGTTTTTTTTACCACCTTGAGTTCTTCAGCAACATTAACTCTCTTTTCCCACAACTTTATTCCTGTTAAAACATGGATATTTGCCTTGCTTTCAACTACATCATTGTGATAAAAATGTACAGTTGAAACTACAAAACTGAACAGTTAATTTATCAATCTAAATTATCTCTACAATTCTCCCAATTCACTGCTAGCTCAGAATTTACAGTTTAATTTAACAACCAGTGAAATCTGATCCATTTCTTCTTCATCTTCAATAATTCCATGTGCAATCATGGACAACCCGGCCAACTTAAAAGGGCTAAATCCTGATCTCTCATATTTCCATGGACAAATACTTTGGGCTCCGTCACCTGTGCCATGGAGGTCATTAGTACTCATTTGACTAACACAACTAAGAATAAATCATATGGAGAAAGAAACTTGCATAGCATCATTTCACTAATGTTTGGTATCTGACATAAGTGACATCAGCTGCCAAACTTTCAAGCCAATGTCTAACACCACTTTATTTTTGTAAGCGTTCCTCAGATAAGTGTCAAAAGAGACGCACATCTTACCAGTGTGATAGGTGGAAATCCAATTTGAAAACGAGCTCTTGAGAAACCATCTACCGCGAATAAGCACTTGAATCCATCAATGTCGGGATGCTCACTATAAACGATACAAATAAAAAAGGCTATATATAGTAATTGATAACAAATGAATTTAAGTTAATTTATTCATAGACAGGAATATAAAGGGCTCGACCACGTACACCTACTTAACAAATTTAGATGTTAAGGAATTTCCTGTAAGGTATGAGCCACTGATTCCCATTCACCTACTTCCTACCCAGTAATTTGTTTACGTGTATGAAGAATTTCCTTTTGTGTGGGAATCATTTT
The DNA here is from genome assembly GCA_022839385.1 of Asparagus kiusianus. Classification (NCBI taxonomy): domain Eukaryota; kingdom Viridiplantae; phylum Streptophyta; class Magnoliopsida; order Asparagales; family Asparagaceae; genus Asparagus; species Asparagus kiusianus. The sequence continues at coordinate 361,347 of BQKN01064737.1, forward strand.
TTCTCTCTTAAACGACTAGACAAGTTTAATGTTTGTGATGTTCAAAACAACTAAATGGCGACTATGAAATTGGCTAGTGAACTAGTAGACAAGTTCAATATATGTGATAAAATACAAAATTAATTAATAGCAACTACGAAATTGGCCCCCAAAACATTCATATGCATAGGGAGAAAGGGAATAAAATGTCTAACTGAATAGCAAAGAAACAAGATCCATAAGTCATCAAAGCATTTTGAAAATAACATAGGAAAATTTTGATTAATGGTTCCTAAAGATATAAGCAGTAACCATATACCGTGCGTATTACTAGGGGTTCATATATAAACATTGTTTTAAATATCCCTGACATGGCTATCTGGGGCACTTTTTGAAGCATCTATGCCATATATCAGCAAAAATTTCAGCACATGAATTGGAATTCGTTGTACTCGATAATAAGATAGTAAACAATCAGGTACGGTTATGTACTCACTTGAGCAAGAAAGTGAAATTTCTTTGACGGTATTCTTCCAAGGAAATTCCTTCTTCTTTAGAGTATCTTTACTTGCACACAAACAAAAAAATTATTACAAAGACAATCATCTGTGTCTCATGAACGATTACTAAAAGAAAGAAGCAACAACAAGCTAGAAATATTACAAAATATAGACGTCTTGCGCAAAGAAGCTCGTATTAAGATAAATACTGCAAAGAACTCAAAAGACCCAATTTTTTCCTCTAACATGAGAAAAAATTGTCCATAAAATAAAAGAAAGCAACACACCTAAATTTATCAGTTTCTAAGAATCGGGAGATTCCATTCATTGCTGCATAGGAGTCGATATGAACCAATTTGCCTATCATGCTTTTAGAGGCACCTGCAGGCATAGAGAGAGTGATGCAAGATTTTGCCAAAAATAATAATATAAAAAACTACAGAAGAAAGAAACAAAGTGAAATATCAATAGCTTTGCTCATTGAAGTTAATCCTCATTTGAATGTTGATAAAAACATTACAAAATGTGTGGCTTTTCAAGTATCAGAAAAACGGTGCACTCCATGTCCTGTTTGGAATGAGGACATCATGGAAGTAAAACACAATATCCAACATTCATATACAGAAAATATTTTAGGAGTTAACGCTGGAAAAGTTAGGAATTTCATAGAAGAATCATATGCCAAAATAAGATTGTTCATCATAAATAAATAATGACATTAGATAATTATTTGAGGTTGACTTAAACTCTACAAAAGAGTTAATGGTCCAGATAACACCAATTAACAAAGGCAGGACATCAAGAACCTATTCTGACATGTCAATTATAAACTGAATCAACAATTATTCACATTCAAGGTTTGGCCTAATCTAACAGAAGTGACACAATTACATGACTGAAAAAGAAATCTCTTAGCAATAAAATAAGAATTGACATCTTCAAATCCATCTGGTAGGAACTAGGAAAAGAAATGAACAATCCCATCCACATGCTTAATTGCAAGCTCCATAACCAGATAATGCAAGGCACGGGGTTAGAGCATGGGGCAAGGGAGGTAACACTACCTTCCTAAACTGCTACTTGGATAGAGTGGGGTAGCAAGAATGCATGGGCTTGTCCAGAAGAGATGCATGGATAGGAGAGCTAAAAGCAGCAAAGAACTACTGTAGGCGCAGCAGGGCCATGTGACAATAAAGCATAACATTTGGATTATGCTGAGCAAATGGAAGTGTTGCTAATATGTATTGTATGATCACTAACCATCTTCATATAGTTATCTTATTAGCATGTATCACTGATTGATTGAAGATGTACAACCATTTACCCTGAATAGTGCCATCATTCCACCAAACTGTAATCCTAGTCAAGTCACACCAACGGCATGTGATTAATAGATTACCTGACTGACCTTTATACAATAGGTTATAATATGAGTAACACATTAAAAGAAAGTTCTGAGGCATGGAAGCAAGTAGGAAGTGTAGAACATAATACTTCATTTGTTGTTACATAATAAATGGTTGAAAAATAAAAGAAGTCAAATCAATTTACCTGTACAATGATTTAGAGAATGTAAAGCATAAGCTCCAGGATAATTGCTGTAGGATGCCATAAACGTTATGAAGGAACATCCTAGACTATGAAAATCACACACCATAAGCACAATATGCAACAAACAATTGTTTGCAATCATTATTGAGTTATGATTCAAATTCACCTAACTAAGAAAGATCCGAGCATGGCGATGTAAAGCAACCTCCACATCTTCTTCTTTCTGTTGTTATATCTGGATGAGTTGCAAAAAAGAAAAGAAGTCAAATATATTATGCTTAATAGAGTGATATGCAACATGAGTTACTGCAATTAATTTGTTATTTCAAGCCAAGCAGTCTTGTATACTAGAGTAGAGAAAAATTAGCAAACATCCATTGTGAAGATCAATACTTCTCATCCTTTAAGATATAACAATCATAGACAGGTTCAATCAAAAGAAAGTTGAAAAGATGACCATTATAGCTAAAATATTGTGTAATCATATCATCAAACTCCACAAGACCTATGCTAAAATGGGTCTTTGTTTCGAAAAATTGTTGCATTCACCATCAATGCACAAAAAAATACATTTTAGGACTACCCACATTTTGATATGAGCAAATGACTTTTTAACCACAAGCCTCAGATGATTAGTATCAATAAAGACTGATTAGGATTCAACTCAATGATAAGAATATATTACAGACAAAAGAGGTTACCCACAATAATATTACAGACAAAATGAGGTTAGTCCACTGGAGAAAAGGGTAAAAGGGAACAAAAACACAAAGTGAGTCCAAAGCACGCTGTAGGGTGGAGCCTACTTGATGCAGGATGATCTTTGGTCATTGATCAGAAAAGTTTAGGATTTACTAGAATCTATTTTTAGGTAAGGTTTCTTAGGAATCGATATGTGATTTTTAGGATCTCCTAGATTTTATTTTGTTAGAGATTTTATCTTTGTTTCCTTTTATCATGATTTGATTAGGATTTGATTTCTAATTTAGTTTTCTCTATAAATAAAGTTGTAATCCTGTATGAGGAATAGACAATTGATTAATATTTTTTTTCAGTTGTGTGAATTCTCTCTTAAGCATGTGAAGTGTTCTTTAACATGTGAATTGCCTCTTTAGATGTGAGGCCACTGGACGTGAAGCCCTCTCTCCTTTCAACTATCCTTCTCAACCAATCCCTCCAAAAGAATCTGCAACATCCAACTCAAGCCAAAATACCCAAAGAAACCCTAAAAACCGGATACTGTTCATGAGTGAACAATGAACCCATCATCGTTCACGGGGATCAGTAAACCTGTTACTGTTCACATATTGAACTGTATTTCCTAGTATCATCGGATCTGTCACATTCTCTAACAACATTCAAATGTATGACAACTAACATTGATTTGGCTTTTTAAATTTGAAATTGGATCAAGCCACACATGGGTACACTAGGTGGCCTGCAGGGAGTGAAGGGTATGTACCTGGTTGCACTTCTTAATGGTGGTCAGTCGGTTCGGTGTATGCGGGTTGAAACTTTTTGAACCCGACCTGAACCGAATTGATTACAAAACCAATCCAAACTGCCAAAAATTAGGCAGTTCGATAAGTTTACTAGGTTTAAACTGAAGTTTGCTCAGCCCTACTGGTCCGCATCGTGATGCCAGTTGATGCGCACTGGGGCGGGGGCTCTAATATGAAAGTAGAAGATTCTTGAATGTGTTTCCTTCGACACCAATCCGGGAATGTGTTTCCTTCGACACCAATCCGGATCCGATTGGAACCTACAAAGCTCTCGATATTGTGATCTTTGGCGGTTACCCCATCTGATTGAAATCTAAAAGGAGGAGCGGGTAGGTTTTTAAGTCTTCGATAGCTCTTCTGAGCGGTGTCCGGATATGTTGGAGCGCTAATTGAACTTCGAACACTGTTGTCAGGCCTTGATGGAGCTTCCTCGGAGGAGAGGAATCGTCGACGGCTTGGCAGTGTAATGTCGTAATTCATCGGAGGCCGATTGGAGGAGATCCGGTGTTGGCGATACACAGTATGCTTGTGGTAACTCATTGGACATCTATTTGCGAGCAGCGAAAGAGGGCTCGGTGATACTAGGAAATTTTGTTCACTCGTGATCCAGTTTTTGGGTTTTAGTTTCGGTGATACTAGGAAGTTTTGTTCACTCATGATCCAGTTTTGGGGTATTTAGGCTTCAGTTGAATGTTGCAGATTTTTTTAGAAGGGTTGATCGAGAAGGATAGTTGAAAGGGGAGAGAGTTTTGATAGATATTATGCTTCACACCTAGGGGCCTCATTCTTAAGGGCTTCACACCCAAAAAGACAATTCACATGCAAGAGAACACTTCACATGCTCAAAGAGAGACTTATCACAACTTAAATTTTTTTATAAATTTATTAATCAATGGTCTATTTCTCATAAAGGGTTACAACTTTACATATAGAGAAAAATAAATCTAGAAAGTAAATAAAATCCTAATAAAAGGAAACAAATATAAAATATCTAAAAAATAAATCTGGGAGATCCTAAAAATCATAAATCAAATCCTAAGAAATCTTACATAAAAATGGAGATTACATCAAATATTATTGAAATAAAAAAGATTCTAGTTATCCTATCAACTACAAAAGATTGTCTTGCATCACTATACATTTAAAATTTCTTGAAATTAAAGAAGCATCCCAAGAAAACAATTAAAACAGAAAAAGATTTTGAGGTGAAAAGCAACGTAAAAAAAGATAGTAAACTAAATTTTGATTATTTAATGATAAAATAAGTAACAATCATTAATTTTCTTTTGTTCCATCTCTTCCCTCCTCACCATATCTTTGTTTCCTGCATTTAGACGTACAATGAGATCTTACAACAATGCCTGGTATGAATACAAAAGAGTTCAATCACCCAGTCACCCAAACGCTTGCCTAGTTAGCCAGATGTTAATATAGATTATGCCTGAAGTCTCATCTAGGTGTACGCGACAAGAACAGCTTTTCTGAACCTCTATATCTGCGTACGTATTTCCATAAGATTGTTCAGACAAAAACTTATCCTTTTCATTTATATTATCTTTCTCTAATTATGCTACATTTAAGTGCAATTCTCTAGGCACCAACTTTCATTAATTCAAGGTATTTAACAAATCAACTAGATCTTGAATTTATTGACCGATCACTTGAATCTCATATCCACTTGAATAAACAGAACTACATAGTATAGCAACTACCATTAGTACTTAAATGAAAATTAGACATGGCTCAGTGATTTTAAAAAAGTAAAGCACGACAGCAGAAGGCCAGCAGTAAAGTATGGTCCAATTGTTCTGGCTGTGACAGGATTGCAAAAGAACAGCTACATGAAAAACAGCAACAAGCACTACAGTGAACTATGGCGTATACGTCACTAGGTCAAATAGTCAAAAAAAAAAAAGAAATTTAGTGCAATGAAATGTTTAGATGGTTGCATGAAAACACAAGAACGAGTATGGTCATTATAAAGTATTAATGTTTCCTTCTAGAGACGTAACAAACCATTAAATAATAATTTTTAAAATGTTTCATAAGTCAATGAATTTGTTAACATAATTATCCAGAACCTCTAACTACATATATGGCCTGGATGACGAAAGATATAAAGAATACATGCGATAGGCCTGGGTGTGCCACCACTAAAACTCATAGATAATCAATGACTAACAAAAAGCATATATCATAAATATAGTATTGGTTGAGAGTAATGGCAGCGAAGCAATTGAGTGAAAAGAAAAAAAGAACAAACATTAGGTCGAAAAGAGAGGACCTCCAACTTCTAGGTATTTAAAATAAAATATGGGAAGAAACACCAGATTAAGATTCATACATTCTGCTAGCTGTGACTGCTGCTGACACATTGAAAATGGGGACAGAACCAATTATAAAACGAAGCTCCTGTAACATCAGAAGATAAGACCATAAGACACGTAAAGTTTGCCAGATAAAATGCCTATTTCAGAAGCTCAGCAACATATGGAGAACCTTATGGGGAAGTTTTGAGTAAAGTAAAACAAATGTCAACACTGGAACAATGTAATGCAAAATCCTCCGATCCAGTAGCATTCCAAGCTGCAAGGGTAATAACAAAATATAAATCAGTCTCTAGCCTACCAAAGCACATATGTGCTTACTCATAATAATTCTACTGACCTACCATCACCCTACATTATCTCAAGATTTTGCACACAAGCACAAAAATTAAGAAGATAATATATGAGAAGCAAACCTAAATAGAACATCCAATTGTTGCATTAACATTATTATAGTATTTAACATGAGTTGCAAGACATTTTACGTGTAGGGCATAAACGATAACTTGATAAGTATCATTAGAAAGTCCCTATCTACCTCCCTCTAACTTAAATAGCAGATACCATTGATTCATAAACATTATTATAGTATTTAGCATGAGTTGCATGACATTTTACCATGTTGGAAATTAACAATTAATATCTTTAGGAAGTCCTCCATACGTTGTAATTCTCCAATTTATCTAATCAAATTACAGCATGAATCACAAGTGGACGAGCTTCATCAATTCCTTCTCTCATGCAAATTGTTTCTTTCTTATCTTTAAATCTGTATGTAAATTGTTCCGGAATCCAATATGCTTAATTTTGTAATGTCTTTTATGAAATTATTAATAAATTAAATTAACTATAATCATACTAATTTTTGGCAGTGTTGTTTGTTAAATCTGGTCATTTTTTTGTCTATCCATTTATGCAAGCAACTGTTTGCAAATGCCAGTAAACTTTAAGAAATCTCACATGAAACATGCTGTATAACAAACTCGTAATTGTGTTTCCATGTACCATATTAATTTCAGACTGTTTCATAATTGCTTGTACACCTATATAGAACTTAGAAATTATTATATATCTTAAAAGTAAAGGCAGAAATAAATGTTTATCATAATAAGAAAACGCATACACTGATGGAAGCTATCACAAAATTATAGGTTTACATTAGAAGCAAACTTCGTTTAACAAACTGCAGCAGAAATAATATATGTCATGCATAAAAGGAGAAACTATAGAGCTAACTGCTCGACTTAACCTGTAAATATTTTGAACTCACCAGACTGAGGGGATATGCAACAAGCAAAGAACGGGGAAGTGCTGAGGTAAAATACCAGTGGAATGGATGTGTCTAAAGGGAGATGATTAAAGAAAACTAAAAAAACAGATATGTTTTTTGTGCAGGGAATAAATGGAATAATGTGGATAATTAATAGAGGATTTCAGAAATTATTATTGAACAAAAGCAAAAAAATCATCCAACTACTGTCAACAAATACATATCAGTCATCCGAACATCAGTGAGAAAAGAAATCAGAACAAGTACTGTTTCTTGAAGCTCGCAGGAAACAGTGAGGTGAAACAGATTTAGACAATTTTAAAGTAAAGTTGATGCACGGTAAGTCAAAGGAAACGGTCTTTCCCATTCAAGGGATGCTACAAGATTCCTTAATGCTATGGAAACCTTCATAAATACTTATCCAAGCAAAGATACTGCAGGAAGGATCACAGAGTACCACTTGAGTCCCTATATTAATGACAACAGTCTGAGTTGACCTCATTATTGTCACCTGAAAGTGCAGCATAGCCCCTGAGCTTCCGCCAACTACGCATATGCACAAACTTTCGCATAGAGTCAACGCTTTTGCTTATGAACCATCCACATGTTTCCCATGCTCTATGATAATAAATCGCATCCTACAACCTTTGCCAATAGTGAACAACTGACCATGCTCAAGGCTATACTTCTTGACATTGCTTTTCTTTCTGTGTTATACTTGCATCTTTTATTTTTATTATCAAGTCCTTCAAACGTTTATCATTAATAGCTAGCATGTATTTGCAAGTTCAACTTACTGGCTGACTCTTCAAACAACTGCTACATACAAACATGCATGTAATAAGCACATGGTACATACATGCACACAGGCGGGCGCACGCACACACATGGCTAAAGTGTTCCTAAGGTGTATCCTTAGTTCACTACCCAAGAAGGCTATACTTCTTGACATTGCTTTTCTTTCTGTGTTATACTTGCATCTTTTATTTTTATTATCAAGTCCTTCAAACGTTTATCATAAATAGCTAGCATGTATTTGCAAGTTCAACTTACTGGCTGACTCTTCAAACAACTGCTACATACAAACATGCATGTAATAAGCACATGGTACATACATGCACACAGGCGGGCGCACGCACACACATGGTTAAAGTGTTCCTAAGGTGTATCCTTAGTTCACTACCCAAGAAGTCTACCTAAAACTCATGATAGGTTATCCATATGAAAGATCAACCCAGTTCATTGGTCTTCATTCTTTATAATGGATGTATATGTAAAAGCTGATAAATTTAACGGATATTCTACCCAATATGTTGCATGGGTACTTCTATCATACTTCTATCATGAAGCCCTGTCACATACCGTACCCGTACAGGACACTGACACTTCTTGGGCTCTTCTTGAACATATGCATACATTTATTCAGACGTGTCGATTATGTAAAACATGTTTTATTTAGAAAAAACTCATTGTACACTTCTTAGATGTATATCCTACACTTCATGTCCGCTTTCTAAAATTAGTTGGACAAGGGTCAGGTATATTTCTTAAAGTTCTCCTCACAGCTATATGCCTTATATCATCATGTAAGACTGCTTATACACAAACTCCCTATGCTATATGCCTATATCAGTGGTACTGATAAAAGACTATGAAGCAGCCATGTCAATTTTCAGAACAACCAAAAAATGGTCAAGGCTTTCTCCTTAATCACGAGAAAGGCCATAAGGAAGAGCTGAAGATTTTCCTTTCTTTAGAAAAGTAAAACTCCACAGAGTTAAATGGAACGAGAATAAAGTGCATAGCAAGAATATGGATGACATGCACTTCTACCTTAGACTGACAAGTTTGATATTCAAACATGTACAGAAATCAATCATACTATTTTTATACTGTTTCTGGGTATGCAGAATTAACTTATAGTAAAATAAAGACAAAACATCAAGTAGACAAAACGAGTAGTACATACGACAATGCAAAGTGCATATGAAAAGGGAGGCTTTAAGCAACCCTGTAGCTTAGACTAGATATGCACATGATCCCCACAAGATAGGTACTAACAGAATCACGGTAAACACAGAGATGCAAGAAAATAAAGACAAAGCATCAAGTAGACAAAATGAGAATAAAAAGTGCATGAATATTATATCTGTCTAGCGTTCCTATCAATGAATACTCTGAGACAGTGCAATACGCTAAAGAGTAAGTAATACACTACTAATATAAGGATACACCCCATTCTGAGCTCCTGTTTAAAACCGAGTTAAACCAAAATACTTCCAGTTCTGGCCATATTAGTTCCTGCCAAATAATTGTATCCAGCAATACAGTAAGACCTGCAAAAGATATAGAATTGTAAATAACAACTAGGAATTAGAACTAGAACTATAGTTATAGTGAAATTTCAACTTTATGAAAGCAGATGGTGTGAACAATAGTGTACACTAACCAATGGATAGGAGGGCAGTGACCATGCAACATTTTATAGCTTCCCATAGAGAAATTGATTTGCTCTGTTAGTAATACACAATTAAAAATAAAATCATAAGTATTCTGACTTCAATCAATCATCCTTAATAGCATAAGGATCCTGCAACTTTTAAACGGAAATAAAGAGGAAAGAAGTGAACAAATAATTATTCAAATGAAACCAACAGATTCAATATAAATGATTATAGGAAACTAATATACTGCAATCCTTCCACTGCTTATACGAAAGATGTCAACTAACACGATTAACATCACCAAGTCTTGCTGAAACTATTGATTGTTGAGGAACTGTAAGATCTTAAAACATATAGAGGTAAACTAAAAAAATTATAGTACCAAACAAAACGATTAGAGGAAAAGAGTACAACTATTTACAGAAAAAGTAGTTAACAACCATTAGATATTTGGATTATTTCATTCGTTTTTTACATTGTTATAAAAAATTGCCCCGTGGGAATGGGAAAAAAACATATGATGGTTTATTGTCAAAGATTGTAAGCAGCATCACAAATGAAGTTCAAACCATGAAATGATCCAAGAAAACCCAAAAAAGTACTCCACCAGAGACATCCAGAATTTTTTTTCCCTTATGGGGCACTTCAACAATTATAAATATGAATAAATAACTATATTAATATAAATTCTACTAATAGAAAAACTTATTTATACAATTCAAAAAATCTCAATGCATAATAGTTTTCAATATCATTTTCATATCACTACATTTATCATTTTTGTTTTCATCACAAAAAGTAACAAAATATCATTAAGTTCCAATAAGAATCTTTCATAATTGTTCTCAATGTGGGGCATCAAACGAATACTTTATGGGGACACCTATGAAAATTGTAGACAAGTTATAGTAATTTTGAAATTATATTAATGGGGGCATGTGCCCACACACCCACTTGTGTAGATCCGTTCATTATCATCCCTGTATATGACTGCTAGAGACAGTGAATAGTGGGGAAGATGACCAAGTCATAGTCACCTAAAGGAACTGGGAAGCATGACTGATCAAATGATAGCGAAAGGTTACATACAAGTGGTACTCGTCGAGTAGGCAACTTTGCAGAAAAACTGCTATCAACTCAATCATCAGATCCCTCACCATATCAGAAGAGGAAATAGAAACTTCTGTATAACTTTATTCTTCTCTTTGAAATGAATCGAAATCTGAAATGTTGGTGAAAAAATTGTATGGCACAAGGTTTCCCTATCATTAGATTTGCAGGAAAGCGAAAGAATAAAGCAGAATAATAATGCACACAAATTTAACGTGGTTCAGTACAAAATTACATATGTCCACGGACTGCTGCTGATCTTTCACTAAGGGAAGAAAATTTACAAGTGTTTTTACACACAACTCATAAGAAAAAATATCTCTAGAATTTTTTCTCACAAAATCACTCTTTGATTTTGCCTCTCTTCTCAAAAACAATCAGAAGGACTCAGCAGATGAGCATGCAAATTATAAGGAGAGCAGAGGGTTTTTATAGCCACCATGAGCACAAATCAAGCCACAAATTGTGGCCTGTCAATCATCCCCCTTTCTTTTTTTTCTTCCATCCTTTTTTTAACCCTTGCTCCCCTGCTTTCGGTGGTTGTCTTTGTTGATAAAAAAACAACTATCAATCTTGACAATCTCCCACTTAAAAACTGATTTTAATCTATCTTCACATCTCGTGTAGTAGTTCTTTCCCGGTCTTGATACTATTGTAGGTCAACTGAAACTGAACATAGCTTCAGTTTGTCAGTAGTCACCGTCTTTATCAGTATGTCTATCGGATTTTGAACTCCACTGATCTTTTCAAGTTTTAAAATTTCATCTTTCAGAAGTGACCGGATAAAATGATACCGCACCTATATGTGCTTCGTTCCTGAATGAAAAGACGGATTCTTCGCTAGATGAATAACATTTTGACTATCATAATATAAGGCATTGTCTTCTTGTTTTTTGCCTAATTCATCTAAGAAACTTTGAAACCAAACCATTTCCTTGCTGGCTTATGTAACAGCGACATATTCTACTTCAGTTGTGGAGAGAGCAACTATTTTCTGCAGTTGAGAAACCCAACTCACTGCAATACCTCCTAGAGTATAGACATACCATGTAATGCTCCTTCTGATATCAACATTTTCTGCTAAATCAGCATCCACATAACCTGTAAGTATTATATTTTCACCTTTGAAACAAAGTGTTTTACCTGTGATGCCCCGTAGATATCTGAGGATCCATTTGACTGCTTCCCAATGTACCTTACCCGAATTATTCATGTACTTTCTAACAGCTCCTACTGCTTGAGCAATATCTGGTCTTGCACAAACCATGACATACATCAGATTTCCAATTGCTGAGGCGTACGAGACTTTCATCATGTGTGCACGCTCTTCTTCTGTCTTTGGTGACTGCTCTTTACAAAGTCTGAAATGAACACCTAAAGGTGTACTCACTGGTTTAGCATATTGCATATTGAACCTGGAGAGTACTTTGTTGATGTACTCAGCCTGCGATAACATCAAAGTCCTAAATTTCGTGTCTCTCTTGATCTTTATTCAAAAAATCTGCTTTGCAGCGCCAAAATCTTTCATTGCGAACTGTTTTGATAATTTTTGCTTCATTTTATAATCTCTTGCAGATCTGAACCTGCAATAAGCATGTCATCAGCGTATAACAATAAAATAATAAAGCTATTATCAAACCTTTTGAGATAGCAATAATGATCTTCTTAGCATCTAGTGAAATAGTTGTCCATTAAGCTGTCAAACTTCTTGTACCACTGTCTGGAAGCTTGTTTTAATCCATATAAGCTCTTCTTCAAACGACATACTAGATTTTTCTTACTTGCCTTTATGAAGTATTCTGGTTGCTTCATATAGATCTCCTCCTCTAAATCACCGTGAAGGAAAACTGTTTTTACATCTAACTGCTCAAGATATAAATTCTCAGCAACTATAATTTTCAACACCAGTCTGATTGTAGTCAGCTTCACAACCAGTGAGAAAATTTTATTGTAATCAATACCTTCTTTTCGTTGAAAGCCTTTGACAACCAATCTTGCCTTATAACGTTTATTCTCATCATGCTCTTCTTTGATCCTGTAAATCCACTTGTTATGAAAATCTTACCTGATGGTAAATCCACTTGTAGCAGAATCCTACTTGACTAAATCCTCCACCTGTATTGCTTCATCATAACACTCCGGTTCACCACTGTCAGTCAGTAATAAGTAGTGCAAAGAAGGCGAATAACGCTAGATTGACTTAGAAATTTTGGAGAAGCGTCTCACTTCTGGCGTGCTTGGTTCTTTTTAAACTACTTCAGGACTAGTCTGAATATTATTTTCAGAAATCTCCTCAAATTTAGCAAATTCTTTTATTTCAGCTTTTGTACTGAAGCTACTTGATTCTGCAGTTGATCTGTCTTTGTACATCACATTCTCATTGAATATGACATCTCTACTTCTAATGATCTTCCGATTTTTATAATCCCAAAACCGGTAACCAAACTCATCACCACCATAACCAACAAAAACACATTTCTTAAATGTTAGGTTTAGCATCAAGTTCACTTCTTTCAGCAAAATCTGTGTACATAAGAGATACAACCAAAAATTCTTAAATGCGAAAGGTTTACCTCTTTTTTGCTCCAAGCTACTTCGGGTATTCCCCGTCCAAGGGAACTGAGGGCTAACGGTTGATTAGGTGGGTTATGGTATAGATAGCTTCAGTCCATAGGAACTTGGGCAAGCCGACATGTATCCTCATGCTTCTGGCACGTTCATTCAAAGTTCTGTTCATGCGCTCAACTACGTCATTCTGCTATGGTGTCATAGGAACTGTTTTCTCCATCTTGATCTCGTTGTTTGCACAAAATTCTTTGAATCTACTGTTTTTGTACTCTCCTCTATTGTCTAACCTCAACCGCTTTATCTTCAAACTAGTTTTATTTTCCAATGTGACCTTTTATTTTCTGAAGGTATCAAAGACTTTTGATTTCTTCTTCAGAAAATAGACCCACATCTTTCTTGTAGAATCATCAATGAAGGTGACATAGTACAGTGGGCCTGCAAAAGATGGAACTAGATATGACCCCCATACGTCGGTATGAATCAACTTTAACTTTTCTGCCTTAGGTGTCTTATCAATCTTTGCAAAACTGACTTTCTTCTATTTGTCAAAGATGCAATCCTCGCATAGGCTGACATCTACATTCTTCAGATCCAACAGCTTTTCTTTTGACAGAAGTGTTTTCATCCCTTTCTCACTCATATGACCAAGCATTTGGTGCCATAAGTTTGAGTTTTTATCTGTTATTACAATAATATTCTCTAAGTTAGAGGTTACATAGAGAGTATCAGTTTTCTTATCTCGAGCAATGACGAGTGCTCCTTGGGTAATCTTCCATTCATGACCTAAGAAGGTTATACAGTAACCATCTTTATCAAGTTGTCCCACAGAGATCAAATTTCTTTTAAGCCTAGGAATATATCTCACTTCTTACAGCGTTCATGTGGTCTGATTTGATAATTTTAATCGGATATCTTCCTTGTCAATAATCTTCAAGGTTTCATCATCTGCTAGATATACCTTTCTGAAATCACCGCTGACGTAGTTTAACAGATGAACCTTTTCGAAATCATCGTTGACGTAGTTCTCTATGATTTCTCGACATGGTGTGGCATGGAATGATGCCCCTAAATTAAGAATTCATGATCCAATCGAATTGTTGACGCTTAAAATTATAGAATCACCTTCTTCCTCGGTCACGTTGGCAGACTCCAATGCCCCTTAATTTTTCTTCGGTGCTCGACACTCCCTCTTGAAATGACCCTTCTTACCACAATTATAGCAGTTAAAATTTCTCTTTCCTGATCTAGAGTTGCTCCATCTAGATTTTGATCTGCCATGATTTGAACATCTTTCTAAAGTTCTCCCCCTAAACTCCGTGTGTAAGGCTGAGAAGGTTGATGCTTCACCCGATTCTCTCCGTCGAATTTATTTACTGAGAACCAGATCACGAACATCATCAAATTTCAACTTAATGCTTCCCGACGAGCTACTCACAGCTGTGACAGTAGCATTCTAACTTTCTGGTAGAGAAGACAAAATTATCAATGCTCGTAGTCCTTCATCAAACTCAATTCCAACTGAACTCAATTGGGTTGTGACTGTATTGAGTTCATTGAGATGTTAAGCTACCGATGCACCTTCTGTCATCCGCAAATTGAACAGCTACCTTATTAAGTGAACTTTGTTTGAGGTAGAGGCCTTCTCATGCATGCTGCAGAAAGTCACCATAAGACCCACCGTGGTCTTTTCCGTTGCAATGTTGAAAGCAACGTTGCAGACTAACGTCAATCAGATAACTCTAAGAACTTGTCTGTCGAGAAGAGCCAACTCTTCATCCTTCATGTCATCTGGCTTATTTTTTAAGAGAGGTTGATACAGCTTCTTCTGGTACAGATAATCTTCGATCTATATCTTTCAAAAGCCTAAGTCCGCACCATCGAACTTTTTAATTTTCACCTTCCATTCGTCTGCAGATATCGCTCCCACTCAAATCTGACACCCTCTGGATCGTTTGACTGTTTCTGCGAACCATCGTGTATTAGAACACTGCTATCGACGAACCAATATCGTCGATAAAATTTTACTATTCACAAAATTCACTATTCATGTGAATAGTAATCTCGTAGAAAATTAACAGACGTCACAATCAGAGCTCTGATACCAATTGTTAGGAAAAAAAATTATACATCATAAGATTTCCCTATCACCAGATTTGCAAGAAAGCGAAAGAATAAAGTGAAATATCAACGCACAAATTTAACGTGGTTCGACATAAAATTACCTACGCCGGGTTGCTGCTGATTTTTCACTAAGGGGAGAAAATTATAAATGTTTTTACACACAATTCACAATAAAAAATATCTCTAGAATCTTTCCTCACAAAATCACTCTCTGACTCAGAAGGATTGAATACACTCAACAGATGAGGATGCAAATTAAAGGGAGAGCAGGGGTTTTTATAGCTTCCATGCGCACATATGAAGCCACAAATTGTGGCCTGTCAATCATTCCCCTTTCTTTTTTTTCTTCCTTTTTTTTGACCATTGCTCTCTTGCTTTCGGTGGCTGTCTTTGTTAATAAAAAAAATAGCCACCAATCTTGACAATCTCCCACTTAAAAACTGATTTTAATCTGTCTTCACATATTAATCTATACAGCAGTTCTTCCTCGGTATTGATACTATTGCAGGCTAACTGAAGCTGAACACAGCTTCAGTTTGTCAGTACTCAGCCTGTGATAACATCAAAGTCCCAGGCTTCGTGTCTCTCTTGATCCTCATTCCAAGAATCTGCTTTGCAACGCCAAGATCTTTCATTGCAAACTGCTTTGATAATTTTTGCTACAAATTTATAATCTTTACAGATCTGAATCTGCAACGAGCATGTCATTAACGTATAACAATAAAATAATGAAGCTATTGTCAAATCTCTTGAGATAGCAACAATGACCTGCTTGGCATCTAATAAAACCGTTGTTGTCCATAAAGCTACCAAACTTCTTGTACCACTGCCTGAGAGCTTGTTTTAATCCATACAAGCTCTTCTTTAAACGACATACTAAAATTTTTTTGTATTTCTTTATGAAGCTTTCTGGTTATTGCATATAGATCTCCTCAAAAACGGTGACAAAGACGATGACTACTGACAAACTGAAGCTGTGTTCAGCTTCAGTTGGTCTGTAATAGTATTAAGACCGAGGAAGAACTGTTGCATAGATCAAGATGTGAAGACAGATTAAAATCAGTCTTTAAATGGAAGATTGTCAAGATTGGTGGCTGTTTTTTATCAACAAAGACAGCCACCGAAAGCAGGGGAGCAAGGGTCAAAAAAAATGAAGGAAAAAATGAAGGGGGATGATTGACATGCCACAATTGATGGTCTGATTTGTGTGCATGGAGGCTATAAAAACCCCCTGCTCTCCCTTTAATTTGCATTCCCATCTGCTGAGTGTATTCAATCCTTCTGAGTATTTTTGATAAGAGGCAAAATTAGAGAGTGATTTTGTGAGGAAAAATTCTAGAGATATTTTTTTGTGAGTTGTATGTAAACACTTGTAAATTTTTTCCCTTTAGTGAAAAATCAGCAGCAGCCCGTGGACTTA
Organism: Asparagus kiusianus; assembly: GCA_022839385.1. Classification (NCBI taxonomy): domain Eukaryota; kingdom Viridiplantae; phylum Streptophyta; class Magnoliopsida; order Asparagales; family Asparagaceae; genus Asparagus; species Asparagus kiusianus. The sequence continues at coordinate 378,139 of BQKN01064737.1, forward strand.
GGTAATTTTGTACCAAACTACGTTAAATTTGCGTGCATTGTTATTCCGATTTATTCTTTTGCTTTCATGCAAATCTGGTGATAGGAAAATCTTGTGCTGTACAATTTTTTCCCCAACATGAAAGTCCACTAGAACGATAGATGAAAACTTCTCTAAACCTATTATTGCTTACTTTTAGGAGGAATGATTTACATGATTCAGTTGGAGATTAGAAGACCATGAAATTTAAAAGGTTTAATTTTCAGTATTGCTAAATGACAGCTTATTGAATCACGGATACATTTCCAAAAATGCTTCTTCTCCCTAATCACAAATACTACTTTAAGTAACTCTTCTCTCTTAAGATTCTTGGCAAATGCTATCTACCTTGCTCCCAATACTGCTATCGACTCAAGCAACAAATCACTCGCCACATCAGAATGAAGAAATATAACTTCCTGTGTAAGTTCATTCTTGTCCTTGAAATGAATCAAAATCTAAAGAACCACTAAAATGATATATAAAAAAAATTTCCTAAACTTAATACTGCATACATCTTGTGGAGGAAAGGTTTACATGATACGATTGAATATTAGAAGACCACAAATTAGACAGTTTATATCCAGTATGCCTGATAGCGCTAAGCCTAGAACCTAGGCGACTAGGCATGGATTTCCTTTTTTTTATTTTTTAGTTACAATAATTGATAATAAACAATGTTACATTAAACGTTGGGTGTTTCTAAGCGTCGGACTTGACGCCCATCGCTTAGACGTCTAGGCGGGCGCCTAAGAAGCCCGCCTAAGCGGTTTCTGGACGCTTTTTTCTTTTTTATTTTAAAGAAGTCTTTAGACTCTTTACCTTGTTACACAGATCGGGGGAGCTCGGAGATCGAAGACGAGGTGGGGAGGCTGCGATTGAACTTCTGGTGCTCTCAGATTAATGGAGGTGACTTCGAGAGGCTTCGACGAAGGTCGGGGAACCTTCGACGGGGCCTCGACAGCTCCGAGAGGCGTCGACGAGCGTCCGGGAAGCTTCGACGAGGTCGGGGAAGCTTCAACGAGGAACATGGTTTCGGTAGCGATAGATTTTTGTGGCGGCGTCCGGAGAGCAATGAGAATTAGGGTTATCAGTTAAGTTAGGTTTGGATTTGGGTTTGGGTTTGTTTATTTTTAGCACCCATTTGGGGTTTTTTTTAAAAATTGTTAGGTTGGCCGTTTATGTGGCCCGCTTAGCTCTGAGTAGCTGCGTAGGCGCTCCCAGCGCCTAAATAGCGTCGCTCAGTGGCGTTTCGAGACGTCGTGAGTTTTACCACCTTTGCCTAGGCGGGTGTCTAGGCAGCCGCCCGGGATGTTTTTTAAAACACTGATAATAAATGCCAATGTTGTAGAAAGCGCTAAGTCGTGCTAGGCGTTAGATTGGTGCTTAGCACCAAGGTACCTAGGAGGATTTCTTTATTTTGTTTAAGAAGTGGTGAAGGGGTTTTTTGAAAATCAGGAGGTGTAGGAGATATTCACAGTTAGTGAAGGAGGTCGGAGGAGTTTGGAGAAAGTTAAAGGTCATAGAGGCTACGATGTTCAAAAGATTCATGCTCCTCTCTCTCTCTTTAACTCCTGAATTGATTAAGCTTCTGCTGCTCTAATGCTATACAGTGGCTATCTATAATTCGTAGCTGACTAATGAAATGAAATTTTTGGAGAAAATATTGGTATAGAACTCATCAGAAGTAGGCATTCCATTTCCAGTACCCATGGTTTTAAATATCAGCCGATAATCCGATATTATCGCCGAGTTATCGAATTTGGAAGCTTTCCGCTAGGATAGGTAGAATTTTTAATCGGTTATCGTTTTTTGTGGTTTATCGGCGATAAAGGCACTTATCGGCCGATAAATAGGCTCTAAATATCGGCTTTATCGGCCGATAAGTAGGATTTAGGAGCTTTTACTTTCTTTTGGATTTGTTCTTTGAATGTTTACAAATTATGAACTATTTGTTGCTTTTGGAACTTGGCTGATTGGTGATTAGCTTATGTTTATTTATGGATATTGATAATGGCTCATAACTACTAAATATCAACTTAGTAAGTTAGTTTATGAATCTCATAATTAAACAATAATTATGTAGATGCGTAGATGGTTCTTCATTCTTGATGTTATCTTATTATTTGCTTGTTTATTATTCCATTTTGACTAACATTATATATTTTTTTAAGCTTATGTTTGTTTATTATTTGCTAGTATATTACTCCGATAAATACTATTTATCCCCGATTTATCCCCGATTTCCGCTATCCAATAAGGATTTTGACCGTCCGATAAATCCTCAATAACCGACATTTAAAACCTTGCCAGTACCACAAAGTATTGAAAAGGGAATCTTGATTAGGAGAAAATGGATAGATCTGCCTAAGGCCTTGATGAGCGAAGTCTCTGTAAAATAGGTGAAATCACGAAATGGACTGAGATCTAGGTCGGTATAGTTGCAGGCTAACAAATGATAAATTAATACGCATATAATCTAATATGCAAGATTTTCCCAGGTAAAACCACTTCTCTTCTCAAAGAAAACCACTTCATATAACCAAATATGAAGCTCAATGTCAGGCTCCAATCCAACTCTAAATGACTAAGAGAAGAGATGATAGCATCATGCAGAATTACTCTTTCTTCCAAAGGTAACGTGACATTTCTTACTTGGACTTCTATACGCTATCTTCTGTTACTCTGTTTTAATCAAGCTTTTAAATATCATTTATCGAGGGATTTATTGGACGGTTAAAATTCATATCAGATAGCGTAAATCGGGGATATATTGGGGTTAAGTAGTATTTATCGGAATGTCATACTGAAGGGTGTGCATGCATAATCTAATGTCCTAAAATATAATCTTGAATAACATACAAACAAATAACAAGATAAACTAACCAACTGTGAAAACTTAATGGAATATAAAAATACCAACACGTAAATGCACATGCTTAAGATCACTAACCAAATGTAAATACACATGTTTAAGATCACTAAGTGATAATTCCGATAATTTTTACCGAGTGAACTCAGCCGATTTATCGGCTTATCGCCGCTTTATCACCAATAATTACCCCAAAACGATAACCGATTAAAATTTGAACTTATCATAATGGAAGGGCCCCAAAACCGATAAATTGTCGATCATATCGATTTATCGATCAATATTTAAAACCTTGCTTTCAATGTCTTCCAACTGTTTCTTCTCGAGCTTTTACACAAAGGATTTGACATAGCGACGTAAATAGAAAGCCTTTTTTCATGTAATCCCTTTTCTTTATTTTTCTTTCCAACAATCAAACTTAGAACACATTTGCACAGACAAAATAGGAGAATCTTAGTGACAATGGAACATATTTCCAGTGAAGACATCTGAGAAATGATGTTATTTCCTCATAGCAAATAGATTTGGAAGGGATAGAGCTCGCAACTATGCGGGACCAGGCTTGTGCATTGTTAGACAAGACCGGCATCAGCGAAGATGGATGCTTTACAAATAAGGTAAGGCAGACACAGGTTATATGAGGTGGCTGAGCTTGATTTTTATAATCTCAATTTATCTCCTTTGTAAGTCAACCAACACATCATAGGGGTACTTTTACATAGGAGGTGGAAATGATTTGTACTATATATATATTTTTTTTTCAAGCATGAAATTTTTTTAAGCACAACTTATGAATCTAAAATGCATTTCATTATTGGTTCTTTTATGGGTATTAACAAGCCAGTAAATAAATGCAAGGACACATACCACCAAAAGTTCTACTCCTATTGGTCCAAATAGCAGCACCGTGTCACATCTAAATATAATTGTTGCGAAAGTCTGCAAAAAAGACAACGACAAATGATATAAGAGTGTGATGATTGGGGGGGGGGCCCCCCGCGAGGCTTTGACTATGACAATGCAAACTAGTCCAGATCATGATGCAAAATTCAAGCCAGATGGAAGTATATATACCACATCTTGTTTCCCGTAGTCAGATTTACATGCAACTACAACTTCTTTTCCAGTCTCTTACTGGATTTTTTGAATGCCTGACTTATGCTCTTAAGTTTCCAGTGAGGCATTCTCTTTGGTTATCTTCTGCTTTTTTACCTTTTCTTTAAACTCTCTCATCAATCAGCTTCTTACAGGTTCATCTACCAGTGATATCTGCCCTGTCCTTCAAACTGAATCTAACCTACTTCTTACTAAAAATTTAACCTGAATAATGGTATTCTGTCAGCATTACTATAGTCTTGCATCGTAAGCATAAGACAGCACAACAACAATTTAGAACTACATTCTATCTCGTCAACCTTGTTCCCGCCATATTTCATATGAAAATAGCAAAAATATAGCCATAGTTAGTGTTGCAACTCATAAACATGACAATGCCAGAAAGATTTGAGTATGTTCATTCCCATTGACCTGTTCTAGTTCGATTGGATATGGTTTGGTCTATCAACCCATCCTCCCATAGAAAAAGCATGAGAACATGAACATGTAGAAGAAGCATGAAAATATCACACATGAGACGCATGAACATGTCGAAGAAGCATAAACATACCAAACATTTCAAAGTTGCTGAAGAATTCCCCTTGAACCAGAAGGAATAAGCTAAAGTAACTGCATGCAAACAACATGGTCAAAAAGCTTGGTAAACTCAATAATAACTTTTTACTTTGTAGATTACTATTTCTTGAATTGTTGGTTAAATTCTATGCTATTTTATGTTTTCTATATCAGTCCATTTCTAGAGTGAAACAGAAGAAATTTATGGCAGAACATTGATGTGCAGCAGGTTTGCAGGAAGAGGTCAGAACTACATAATAATAATAATAATAAAATTCTAAGCATACTTGCACTTTGCAAATCAATTCTGAAGTTCATTCAGGGTCATTGAAGAGATTGAGTATACATACACATTAAACCAATGACATAATTGGTATAAACTTCCCTTAAAACCAAGAATGGGTTATACTTGATCCCATTGAAATCAGATTCCACAATATAAAAACACAAATCAGACTAAGGGTACTTGCAATTTGCACATCATTCATGAAGTTTAATCAGGATCAGTGAAGAGATTGAATATGCACAAACATTAAACCAATGACATAATTGACATAGACTTGCTTGACATAATATCAACGATGGGATATACAGGACTCATATGAGACCCCAGAAGACGTGAGACGATTACATGAAAGGTTAGAGAATATGTTCCTCCACTAGGTTGAGTAAACACAAAGGAGGCGTGGAAGCCCCATAGAAGGTCCACCAAGAAATAAAAAAAAATATGGCATTGACAGGGAAAAGTCCCTCGCAATGTGATAGTCCAGAATCCTCTCAGCCATGTGAACAAAGAATGCCAATATTCACACACTAGAATTAGAAATAAAACTGCTTGAAGACCATAAATAGAAGGGAGGAACCTTCTACAAAGTAACATCGTTGAGCGTCAACATAATGTGAATAGATAATACAATTATGCTTCAAACATAGCATTCAAAATGGTAACTATGCTCATAAATCAGGTAAGGTTTGGCCCACCCAACTTGAGCCCAAGTGGAAGATTGTTACCTAGGTTGGATTTTGAAATTTTGAGTTGAAGCTGGACTTACAAATCTCAATGTAAATTGAACTTTGGTAACAACTTAGCTCATCACCAACCTACATCAAGCCTTACCCAATTCAGGTGTTTGCGCGTATGACTCTAAATCAAGACAAGACTTCCCCAACCCTAATGTGAGCTTCGTCCAACCCAAATGTCTGTGCCATGTGTTTGTCTGTTGTGTATTGCCGTGTTGAACCTAACCCAAACCTTACCTAACCAGAAAGTGAGAGACTCAACCTAAATGAATATATCAGTTATCTGAGAGTAGGTAACTAATGACCAAATGAGAACAAAAATACAATGTCAGTAAAAGGTACGCCATGATGACAATAAGCCAAGAAGTGTACCAAAAAACCCTGAGCAAGCATATCCATAGACCTTGCCTAACAAAGACCCAAGTACACCTAGCAGATATCCTATTAGGCACCTGATTTTGTTCAAGGCATGTGCAGAAGATATCTAAAAAGGCCCAAGCTTACACAAGCAGGGAAATAGTTAAGTATAATTACCAGACTAGACCCACACCATTGGATATGCATGAACTACATAAACCAAGTAAGTCAACATGCGTAGGATGGAAACTTCAAAAATACAAAAATTACTACTCATTGAAGAAACAAAAAAGCCTTAGACAGGTAGATAATTTGCTTTTCCAATAAAGGAAACAACCTTTTAGTAAATAATTTATTGAGAAAGGTGATCACCTAAAGCAAAAGCCAATATATTTGGAAGAGGCCGCGTGGAGTAGAACAGCAAGTGAAACTGCAGAGCCGTTGTTATGACAAAGAAGGCTTCCACATGGCGACCAAACTTGTTTCTAACCTGTTTAATTTGAATTAAATATTGAAGGAAGTTGGAAAAGTATAGCACCTGAATTTGAAAGTAGATATGGTTTCTAAGAAACTTAATGGGTGCATATGCTAAAGCCTAGTGATTACAGCTAAAATTGGGAAATGGCTTAATTGCACTTAAATGCCCTATAGTTTACCCTATATGGCACTTACATATCCTCACTTGTTTTTGGTAGCAATTATATACCCTAAAGTGCTCATCACTTTCAGTTATATACCCTCACTTGTTTTCTCAGCAATTATAAACTCTAAAGTATTAAAAACTTGCACTTAAATACACTTAAGTTTATAAAATTGGCACTTAGATACCCTAATGCTTTTAAAACTTGCACTTAAAATACCCTCAAGTTTGCATAACTGAGGGTATTTAAGTGCAAGTTTAAAAAACTTTAAGAGTATTTAATTGCAAGTTTTAAAAATTTTAGGGTATCTAAGTGCTGCCAAAAAAAGTAAGGGTATATAAGTTCCAAGTTTAGAAAACTTTAGTGCATATAAGTGCTGCTAAAAAGCAAGTGAGGGTATATAAGTACAAGTAGGGAAACTATAGGGTATTTAAGTGCACTTAAGCCTTGGGAATTTCTGTCTAGGAAGTAGTTATGGATAAATGATTCTAAAAGCATCACAACCACTGACCACTTTATTCAATGTGCTCAAGGTGCACTCGCTGTAAAATATTCAAAGCAGAGAAAACAAAGATAATGTTGTCCATGAAACTACTTCATACCAAAATCTACTCCTTCAGCCAAAAAAAAAATATTTTTCCAATATATGTACAATTTCCCTTGATTAACTCCATCGTAAATTGGCCTGTAAGATTGTTGCAGCTTCCAAGATCAAATGAAGTCATTTTTCCTTCTTTAGTTGGATACTTTCTGATACTATTTCAGAAATAAGAGATCTTGATTAAATCCTACTTAATGTAATCTGCATGAATTTCTCAATGTTAAAGGAAAAAAACTGAAGGCCTGCTGACTGTCTCTGACTGTGTCATGGAAAGCCAATCTCATGAAGTTGCCATGACTGGAACATTCAGCAACAACTTAAAGATTGATGTCCTATTAAAGCTGATGGTATATTGTGGAGCATGCACTTAGCCTTATGATCTCAATTTGTACTGAACAAGTTTGCTAGCTTAGTTAAAGCAACTGGATGTTGGTTTGCTATAGTGCAAATCTCAATCTCAATTACCTGAACAGCATATTGATTTGAAATTTTCCTAAAATTTAGGCTTAGTCTGATGATATTTTGAACAATCATGCTTTCAGGAATTAAATCATTATGCAGCAGTACAAGTCATGGGCCACTGCCAATAGGTTTCTATGATTAATAAACTGACTGTTGTGTTAGCTGACCAGGAAACATTAACAGGTTCTCAACAAACAGTAACAGCTGGGGCTAAAGCAGATAAACTTAAAGACAAGAAAAAGTACTAATAAAATGATTTTTACTACAGAGTGAAGAGTTAAAAAATTAAGAACAAGAAAATTGAAAAGTCTAGCCATGAATCTTAGAAAATAAAATATAAGAACTCTCCTGATCTCTAGTTACTGATATAACAAGATAGAAAGGACCTAGGCTGTGCTGATGCAGAAGCAGCCAAATCTTAAACCAATAAATATTAAAAACTAAAGAGATGAGGTAGATGCAATGATGCCACATGGGGAAGGGAGTAAATTTAGCTTGAACAAAAACAGAAACGATGAATGAAACTTCAGCAGTACACTAGTATTGTAGGAAAAATGAAGGTCAAAACATAATTAGTAGTTCAGATCCATTAAAACTACTGATTGCAATGCCTTCGATCAGTATACAAGAGAAGAAAGAAATAAGATGTAACCTAAGAAGGTTGCAGTTAGATGGCTTAGGAAAAAAAATGCTTATCGAGTGTCATTAAAGATTTTAAACAAAGTCTTTATGATGAAGAAACCATCAGTATGAAATGGATCTGAATGTGAAATAAAAGGCAAATGAAAGAAACAAGATCAACCTAACAGAACTGAGAAAGTTGAGATAGATAGAAGTCTAACTCTTGAGAAATAAGTCAAATTGCTTTTTAAATATCTAATTCTGACACCATATTCCCATAGGTGAAAGAATCTTTAAGTTGCCCCCAGACAGTTGAAATAGATTTTGTGGTCAAGGAAGATGATAATGCCACAAAGTTACTTTTTTGTTAGCGACGTATGATACCCCACATTCCTAGAATCCACAATGGGTTTCCAAATTACCCATTGCATAATCAGTATCTTCTCATGCTCAAAGCACTCAACGATGCAATTTGACTAATGTTGAAAACGGTGAATCCCTAAGCTTATGCAAGATAGATTCAATTCATTGATTCCATGTGGTTAATTGGCAGAAAAGAAGTCAAAGAGAGTTGTGGCAAGGCATATGTCGCTTGTGACAATAAGGTCAAAAGTTCGAGTTACGATTCCAATCAGAGAAAAACAAAAAGAACTGGTTTCTTACATTCTGATAATTGAAGAAGATCCAAGCGCATAATTCTAGTCACTTTCAGCTATTTATGAGTTATAAATACACTCCTGCTAGTCATTCTTAGATTAAAAAAATGATATAAGGTTGCTTGTGACAATAAGGTCAAAAGTTCAAGTTACGATTCCAATCAGAGAAAAACCAAAAGAACTGATTTGTTACATTCTGATAATTGAAGAAGATCCAAGCTCATAATTCTAGTCACTTTCAGCTACTAATGAGTTATAAACACACTCCTGCTAGTCATTGTTAGATTAAAGAAATGACATATGGATGGGGATGAAACATAGGTTTTGGAACATGAATGAAAATTCTCACAGTAAATCTAAGTGGATGTGATTAACTGGCAAAATCAAATAGGTTACTGAAGGGGATCCTCACCCAGATAACATAGCTAATTACCATATCCAACTACATAAAGATCAACTGATCATAAAGGCATAAATCAATGATTCATTAAAAAAAACTTATGATGCCGACAACCACCATGTGCTAGTCCAATAATGCTCTCCATTGGGAGGATATCTCCTGAAGTTGTTATTAAGAGGTGGAAGCATATAGTTTCCTACACAAATATTGATAAGAATAAGAAATACTTTATGAAGATCCATATATTTTAAATATTTGCTTTATGAGTTATACAGATCTCTTTTTTCACTTATGCATAACTACTTTCAATTATGCGAACATGCAAAATTTGGGTGCAAAAGATGGAAAACTCACCTGAACCCGTAATAATCGAAAGGCTAATAATACTGTGCAACCTAACACCAGCCGAACTATGATCGCAAGAAAAAAGGATTAATTAGTTTATATTCTTGCAAGGGAAAAAGAATACACATAGTTATAAAGAGAAATACCAACTTTCTTTGATAGAAAGTACTAAATTTTCTTATGAGACAAGCAGACATCAATTCAGGTATACTCAAGAAGTCCTGATTGCAGGACTACGGAAACAGGATACAGCCACGACATGACTCAGTTGTGTCACAGACTGAAAATATAAGGTACGAATATATTGTTGACTAGGCAATCACATTATGTGTGAATCAACGTTATTTCCTATAAGATGGCTTTGCGAAGTAGTAATATTTAAAAACCGCAGTAACTCGAATTATATAAAAGATTTCAAATAATATAAATTAATAGCTAAAGGGAACTCTTCTTCTTTGTTAAAAATGTGAATATTTCTTGCACTAAAATTTGTAGCTTCCCAGTCACGAATCCACATATCCCTCATATATGTTTGGAGATCTTGCGTCATAAAATTTTAAATATATCATACGAGTATAGAGAATATTCGTGACATGTACATTCGGTCGGATCCGACTTATTCTTGAAATGTACAACCACACACTCCCTTTCAACAAGAAATCAATACACCAAGCACTACACTTGACTTAAGTTCGAGAAGTTTAATGTATGGAGAGAAGAGAAAGGAAACGATTGTCCTTGTCAGCTCCAATGATGGTCTCATCATCAAGAGAGCAGAGGGAGGGTAGTCGAAGGTGAAGCTCAACAAAGGGAGGAAAGAAGAATTGAGTCGACATGAGTGTCTGTGTCGATGATGTTGTCATGGACAAGAGGAGACACTATTTAGAGGAGAGAGGGATTAGGACGGAGGGGAGAGAGTTAGAGATTAGGACGGAGGAGAGGGTTAGGGTTGTACGGGGTTAAGAGAAGTGTCGATTTGTAAACCAAATAACAGATTTACACTTCCATTCAAATTTCAAGGTAACCATAGTAATGATTTAAGTGAACATATCATAAAAAAGTTTACATACATAAGTAATATGAGATATAAAAATACCAGTGATGAGACTGTAAATCTTCGGCATGTGTAACAAATGCAACAGTAATACCATTGGTGATGCCAAAGTTGATACAAAAATGGCCCCTGGTTGACAAACAAGATTTAGCAGTATGGTCAGTACCTGATAACCGGAGCATATCCTAACAAGATAGAGCTCATTTTTCATCAAATAATAATCAATTGAAAGCATGCAGTAGCTGTAACTTTGTAACTTTAAATAAAAGCCTTTAGCCTTAACATTAATGTAAAAATCTAACAAAGTGATGCGAACAGACTGAGAGGACTCCGAGTCAAAAAGATTCTCCATTGATCATTCAAGAATAGCAAGGGTATGAAAGATCATGGGTGTGCATTGGATCGTCAGAGGGGCTGATTGAGAAGAATATGGACTGGCATCGGCCACCTGAATAGTGATCATGAGGTACTGTTCACGTGAGCAGTACCGAAAGAAATATCTTTTTGTTTGGATGGCAGTCAGGGGATTATATTGAGGAGAGGATTTTGAAAGAGCTTGAACAAAAAACTTAGAGAATAAAAATAAATTTGGTTTCACGCCTAACAACGCACATTCTTCAAAGTGAGGTTTTCTCAAACACAAAAATTCTCATTCATCAATGTCCATCCTCCAAATAGAGATCACAGGTTATTTATAAAAGAAACCTAATGCACTACGGATAACATCAAATAAACTCCATAACTAAAAGATATCATCTAAAGAAAACAAAAAAAATAACAAAATATGAACTAAAAATGCAACTTTATTATCCTAACTGAAAAGATAAAATATAATATCTTAACCAAAAATTTAAATCTAATCAACCCAAATTTTGTAGGCTGTCCCGCATAAAAAAGATTAATTAATCATGAAAGATATATTTCCTTTTCTCCTCTGAACGGAATAAAAAACTTATATGCGAGAAAATATACTCTCTAAGGGAACATCAGATTATCATCTTTGACCTTTCTCATGGTTGAGAGTTATCGTCGTGAGTTTAATCTTTGACCTTTCTCATAGTTGAGAGTTAACATCAATCATCGTGAGTTTAGTCCCACATTGGTTAGATACAAGTCTATTTGTATTGCACATTCTATTAATAAAATCCAATAGAGAGAAAATTAACTCTCTGATTAACCTGAAAAATGCCGTAGCGTAAGAACAGACACTTACTAGAGATGACTCTCTAGCTTGTCTCAAGGCTTGACTAGCTGCGAAGGGACTCAGAGATACATAGGCTGGCTTATCTAGACACCTTTTCTCTTATAGCAAAGATGATGTCAATTCAAATTCTTATCTCCCTTGCTGCTCGGTATTACTGGCTTTTATAGCAGTTGGACGCTAAGAAATATCTTTTTGGCTTGAAGCAATCCCCACAGGCCTGGTTCAGACATTTTGTAGCAGTAATTTAGAAGTTTGATCTTAATCGAGCTCAAAAAGACAACTTAGTATTCTGGAGACTTCACGGTAGGAAATGAATACTTTAGATTGTATATGTTCGCGATATTGTGATCATTGGATATGATGCACAGGGCATCAATTGTTTGCAAGAGTGTGTACAACAGTAGTTTCAGACTAAGGATCTTGGACCTTTGAAATGTTTTCTAGATATCGAGGTGGCTAGATTGAATAATAAAATGTTCTTATTTCAGAGAAAATATGTGCTTAATATGTTGTCGAATGCTGGGATGTCAGAATGCAAAGGCACTGACTCACCTATGGATGACAAGATCAAACTACTATTGGACCAGGGAGAGTTCTTGAGAGACAGTGAAAAATACATACAATTTATAGGGAAGCTAAACTACCTAAAAATTACTAGATCAAATATTGCATTTTCTATCAGCATAGTGAGTCAGTTTCTCTCAACAACTACGGTACCTCACATAGAGGCTGTGAAGAGGATTCTTATTTATCTTAAGAAAACTCAAGGAGGGAGCCCTTTATTTATATAGTGGTCACAAGGGAGTTGCAAAATTCTGATATGCAGTTTGGACAATGATCTACGTTAGACAGGAGATCGATTATTGGATATGGTGTGTTTCTTGGAGAAATCTAATTTCATGGAAGAAGAAAAACAAAGTGTAGCCTCTCAATCTATAGTTGAGTCCAAGTATTGAGTCATGGCGAATCTAACTTGTGAGTTGATCTGGGTTAGAGACATATCAACAGAAATTGATTTTCCTTTGAAGCATCACATGAGCCTGTATGGAGACAATAAGGCTGCCATTCACATAGCTTAGAATCCAATATTCTATGAGAAGACAAAGCACATAGAGGTTGATTGCCACTTGATTCATGGGAAGATCGAGAAAGGGATCATTAGAGCCAAGCACATACCATCAGAGCATTAACTTGCAGATATTCTCACAAAACCTCTTGGGAGAACACGAGTCAATTTTATTTGTGATAAGCTAGGCATGTATGATATGTATGCTTAGCTTGAGGGGGAGTGTTGACAGCTATTGTAGTAAGTTTAGTCCTGCATTGGTTAGGGATAAGTCTATTTGTATTACTCATTCTATTAATAAGATCCAATAGAGAGAGAGCAATTTAACTCTCTGATTAACCTAAAACACCCATAAAAAAGGAGTCGACTCTGGAACAAACACTCACACAAGATTTAATAAAGATTTATGACCAGCTGACATCAACGCCTTGGAGCCAAACTCATGGCATGCAAAGGTCAGATATGAGAAATTAATACATTTATCAAATGAAATCTATTAAAATTGTGTCATACGCTAAGCGATACATTAAATTACCTAAAGTAACAATGTCTTAGCAAAAACAATCAAATAATATGACAGATACCAATATTAATATTCGTGTACATATCTCGATGCACATGAGATTAAGCAGAATGTTCATGACCATTTACCAATAACCATTTACTGCTTACCACAAAAATAATACGCAAACGAAATTTCTACATCATAAAGAAATCTTGACCAAACCAAATATGCAATTCAAATGTGATATGAAATTCTAGATACATATATACCTCGTACTGCTAAATATGCAACATTCTCACTTAATAAAGTAAAACTACGAAGTGTTAGTGTGAAAGAACAATTAACCAAAACTTGAGAAGAAAGTAATTGCATCCCAAGCAGTATGATGCCCATTACATCTAAGCACCTTTGTATCATGAAAGATTTAAAGATTTACCTAAGAAAGTACGAGAAACAACACCAGGAAAATCCAAATGGTCATACTGTGACAAGCATATCAAACGTTAAGGAATAAAAAGCAGAGATCAAAGCATTATTAAGAAAGGAAATAGAGAATATAAAGGGCCATACACCAACTTAAAGTAAATGGAAAAACTTGCCTTCTCTATGTGGTATCGATGGTAAAGAATATCATGCATTGCCTGCAAAAGAAATGCAACAATTTGCCTGTAACAAAATTGAAACAATACAGAAGTCCTATGTGAATAATGAAAGGTAAAATTCTGAGACTGCATTGGCACTATAATAAAAATGATGCAGGAAAGCTATTACAATAGTAATACCTTTACAGACAGTAAAAAGAACACAAACAGAAAAGCAATGGTTTTTTCATCAATTAGGAAACATGTAGTTCTCTAAATACAACAACAAATAGATCGCAGATGGACTTCTGTGAAGCAAGATAAACTCTACTATGATGTAAAAGATGAAACAAATGTAAAAATAAAACTTTTCTTCATGCTAGAAATGCTTCAGGAAAAAGAAAAAGAAGTTTAAATCTTGGGAGAACAGGCATCAATACATGTCTGTCATGCTTAATTATGGTTTAGAAGATTGATACTGCATTTTGTCATCTTGATCAGTGACTAGCTTCAAAATAAGGAACTTACTCAATAGTCACTAACCCTTTCTAGTTATGTTAATTATAAATAATTAATAGAAGTATTAGATCTCACCCTTGTATCGAAGTGGTTTTGATTTTCCTTTTGCATTAACTGATGTTTTTCAACAATAGAGCTCAAGGATGCAGTTACTAACCTATGAATACCACTTACATTCGGATTTTCTTAATGAAGCTTCTGTTTAAAATTTATATCAGACCGATTAAAAGTATTTCGTGAACAAAGATCCTAGAAATTGGACGGACTCTACACAAGTTGGTCAACAATATATCCAAGAAGATGACGGTTCAATTTAAAAGTTTGTGTCATATCATGAGTAATTCTCCAAAGCAATATTACAAAAGGTGTTTGACGCCTCAAGACGGCGTTAGCACTTAGTCCTTCATAGTACTTAGCTCCACATTTTCGGCTAACTAGCTGCTCTGCTATCATTTGTCATGCCCCAAGCCCGGGATCCTGTTGGCCCTATGTAAGCTCTAGACCCTCATCGAGTGCAACACAAGGTTTGGTTCAATCCACTGCCAAAATTGACAAGTCAACACTTGACTCCTTGGACTTATATTATAAATTATTCAATTATTCAATCAATATTCAATGTGCGACTAAATCTTCGAGTATTACAGTCGTCGAAGATAAATGCCAATAGATCAGCGGTCAAGTGGACAAATAAGGAGGTAGAGGTGAAAATTGGGAACTAACATTTTTCCAACAAAAAATAACCCGCGACAGGTATGAGATAGAGTAATATAA
The DNA here is from genome assembly GCA_022839385.1 of Asparagus kiusianus. Classification (NCBI taxonomy): domain Eukaryota; kingdom Viridiplantae; phylum Streptophyta; class Magnoliopsida; order Asparagales; family Asparagaceae; genus Asparagus; species Asparagus kiusianus. The sequence goes on from BQKN01064737.1 coordinate 393,503, forward strand.
TATTTAGTCTGGATTCTGGGTTTAAGTTATTTGCTTTAGTTTAAGTTTTTACGTTTGAGTTCTAAAGTTATTAGATACGAGGCTTTTGAGTTATTGGGTTTGACTTATTAAGTTATTAAGCTCTAAATTATTGGGTTTGAGCTTTTAAGTTGTCTGGTCTGGATTTTTCGTATTCGGGTTTAGAATTTAGGTTATTCAAAGATTAGGTTTATGTTTTTGTTCATAACAGCCGCCGCCTCTGGGTTTTTTTTTACTTGGAATGGCCAACTGTGGTCACCCAGGAGACCATGTTGACCTGGTGGTGTCCCCTAGGGCAAAATGAAGTAGCCTGGGGCTAGGTCTCACTAGGCGATCACCTAGGCCAACTTTTACAACAATGCTCCAAAATAGCTTATTACTTGCTTGCAAGTTGCACAAAAGCATATTCCCATAAAATTCCAATGGAGGTTTCTAATATCAGAATTTATATCTTGAAAGAACACAAAATTTTCCAAACAAGATATCATGGCACATGTCGCAAGCATAACATTTTTGAATATTTATATAGGATAATATTAAACCTAAAATATTAAGACCTCAAGACTTTGGAAAAGAAAATTAACACACTTTCAACTCACCACGAGAACTCATAACCAAACTTTCCCAATAGGCATCTCACAATGCTCATACCCGACTGATGTAATGCAACACTTCCCCATAATTAGAGTGAGAGTCTCATCTACAGATGCAATTGAAGACACCATCAATCATCACGTTAGACAGTTGTTATTCATTGGTCATGTATTTGAGGGGAAAGAAAATTCAACACTGACTTGGATGCTCTAACTGATGGAGCCAAGAAAGAAGGATAAGAGATCAGCAATGGGTTGTGTAGCTCTACATGGTGAACAAAGCCATGTCTAGATTTACCACTAGGCCAATAGGTTGATCAAACCAAAAACTAAATTTAGTGCAAGAAATTTTTTTGATCAACTGGATTGTTACAGCCAGCTCTAGACTGTGCACAAGGCTAGCTCTAGATTGTCTACAAGTCATTCGTCAATTAGATAAAAAAAACTGAAATTTTTATATGCAAGAACATTTTTGATCAATTGGATTGTGCAAAATGCCATCTCCAGATTGCCACTAAGCCATTCAATTGATCAAACAAAAAACTGAATATTCTAAGCAAGAACTAAGAAGTCTATGACCAACTAATGTTTGCTGCATATAGATTTGTAACGTCCCGCCCCAGAATCCCGGAGTCGGTACGTTATTAGATATGATGGACTGGCCTCACAAACCACCACATGTCTTTTCAGCACGTTTTGTCCTCACTCACGTGCTCCCTGGAAAACTTCCCAGGGGGTCACCCATCCTAGAATTTCTCCATGCCAAGCACGCTTAACTTTGGAGTTTCTAAGAGTTGGGTTCCCGAAAAGAAGATGCATCTTGGTGGTATGAGTATTCCAATCAAATCTATTAATACTAATCACATCACCCTCTCAAGGGTTGGGGTATTACAATCTCCCCCACTTAAACTCACAACGTCCTCGTTGTGCCAAATCATATCATCCAAGACCGTACCATCCGTGTGAGATTCTAGAGGTGGCTCCTACGGCCTCAAGAGGTGGCTCCCGCCCTCTCGACGTAGCACTTTACGCCGCATAGCACTTAGCTCTCACAATTCCGGTTGGCTTGGCTCTGATACCATTTGTAATGTCCCGCCCCGGAATCCCGGAGTCGGTACGTTATTAGATATGATGGATACGTTATTAGATATGATGGACTGGCCTCATAAACCATCACATGTCTTTTCAAATACGTTTTGTCCTCACTCACGTGCTTCCTGAAAAACTTCCCAGTGGGTCACCCATCCTAGAATTTCTTCATGCCAAGCACGCTTAACTTTGGAGTTTCTAAGAATTGGGTTCCCGAAAAGAAGATGCATCTTGATGGTATGAGTATTCCAATCAAATTTATCAATACTAATCACATCACCCTCTCAAGGGTTGGGGTATTACAAGATTAATGCATGAAACAAATCAGTTAATCAGGTTTAAGAATTAGCACGAATACCTAGATTTGTTCAAAGATAAACAAATCATTAGTTCTTGATGATTGCATCCTAGGGAAGCGTGTGTCCGCCTACGAGGATTGCACCCTTTAAGGCTTGATCGTGATTTCTTTTGTTGTAGCCTCTACGCTCTCTAACCTCCTCCAAACTCCTTCAACCTCTAACTATGAACACCTACTCTATCTCCTCCAACCTTCTGTAAAACCTCCTCCACCGCCAGTTAAACAAAAAAAATTAGCCTAGGATGTCAATCCGGTGCCTAAGCTTTTCCTAAAACATTGGCATTTACTATCAATTATAGTAACTAAAACATAGAAAAACCGTCTTAGTTAGGCCCCCGCCTAGGCGCCAAGGCTCTTGGTGACGGGACCAATGCCTAGGCCGCCTAGCGCTTTTTGTAATCTTATTGCATCTGATGTGACATCGCCTTTATGCGCCTTGCAAGTGCCCTGCACTAGGGCGTGTGCAAGAAATTGGATGTTTAATACCCTCAAGACTGGGTAATGAAGAAGAGAGGACAGAAAGTGAGGGAGTTATATATATAAGATTAGAGGAAGGAAGACGTTAGTCATAAAAAGTTAACGAGCGTGGACAAACCACCATGTCTTCATTAAGAGGTGAATAAGTTTCATATGACTCTTTACATTAGTATAAGGGTGATTTTTGGCAACCCACAACCTAACCTGGATAAGTCCTTAACAAGGTTAGGACTGGTTCAAGGAGGAGGTGGTCCAATTCTAACCTTGTTAAGGGGAGAAAAATGAACTTAAAAACTGGGCCAAGTTTGGCTGGCCAAGTTTTTTGCCAAACATAATTTAATTACTTAACCAGTATCCACTAACTTGGTTATGGAGTAGTTGCCAAACACACCCTAAATATTCAAGATAGTCTATGTTTGTTCTTATACACCATGCTCTCGGACATGTCCCTTGCTATTCTCATTAAATGAGGGATAGGTTTCGCCGAAACATGTACATCTGCTATAAGTTAACATCTCTTAGGTGGAAAATGGTTTCAAACTTTACTAATGTTGCTCTATTTTATCAGAATGTTCCTCGCTACAATGATAATATGTCATGAAATATCTCCCGTTCCCCTTGTCTGAGGAGAAGAAAAATGGAAACCACGATATTTCGCAAGTGTCAGCCAATTTCACTTACAATTTTTTAATCTTGGACTGCTTGAGTCGGGCATTGGTGCACAATAGTCCAGAAAAGATACCAAAAATTCAGTGAAGAAAGCTAATGAGCAGGCGGCAGAGAAATCAGGGAATCTAACAAAATGCAGCATGTTTGCATGCAAACTGTTTGCGCTTTTGCCTCGCTGGAAGAATACTTGCAGCTAGAAATTCGATAATCAAAGTAATTAAGACGTACCTGAACGTTGAAGCTCTCTTCGACCTTGGTGTATGGAATCATCAGCACGTAGAACGCGGCCACTGATCCCAACAACAGATCCCAACCTGCAACAATAATCGAGATCGGCCATTTCAGTGAAGGATTACAGAGAGGAGAGAGATGGGATCGATGGGGAGACAGATAAATTACCGAAATTGTGAAGAAATTTGGAGAATTTTCCGTTGGAGGCAGCGCCATTTTTGGTCGCCATGACTCCTGAAACTCAAACCCCCAAGCTTCGCTGCGCTTGGTCTGCGAACACATCGACCCGATCGCCGTCTTCGGGCCCTAAGTAAGTGGGTACGGGCTTGAGAAGTTTTACCCGATAACCTGATAATTGTATAGCGTAGTAAGGACATCACCAACAGCTCCTCCAAAATTTTCTCCAAAATAGGGAAGTAAAAGTTATATTCTCTAAATTATTTTTACACCAACTCCAACAGCTTCTCTATTTTGAAGAATCCATTTTTTTTCCAAAAAATTGGAGAATGCTACAGATTTGGGGAAACTTCCCCATTTTTTTCTCCTACATCCCTATTTTGAGGAATGAGATAGGGAATCTGTTGGACCAAAAACCCAACTAAATTCTTCAAAAGTGGAAAATGGGGAAGTTGTTGGAGATGCTCTTAGAGCATCTCCATCCCAAAAATTCAAAATGGTGTCGTTTTTACACCAAGTTGGTGTAGTTTTTACACCAAATCACTATTCCATCTCCAATCTATTTATACCAAATTTTACACCAAAAAATATTCATTTTATTATTTTTATCTTTTAACATTTTTATCTATTTAAAATATTTAACAAATTATATAATTATGAAATTTTAAGTGTAAGTTTTTCTTATCTAAATGTAAGTTTTTCTTATTTCTTCATTTGGTTCTAGTATTATAAAATTTTAAGTGTTTGGATTAAATTATCTATTTTTTTCCTTTTAGAATTTTATTTAATAATTATTTTATACTCTATTTTCATTATAATAGTTAATATAAAATAATATATGTTATTAATACAAATATAAAAGACAAAAGCAAAAAAATAAAAAATAAAACTAAATAGAATAAAATGGGAAATATGATGGATAAAATGGGATATGGTTGGAATATTTGATTTGTTATAACAAACTTTAAGGGCAAATTCGGGGGGAACTCCATATCTACAGTGTTGCGCCATTCCTCGCGCAACACTGTAGCAGCGCTTTAAAATAGCGCTAACTTGGTCGCTCGGTTGGAGGAAGTTTTGGCGAAAGATTTGCGTCAATTTGGATTTTTGGTGTTGGGTTGGAGATGCTTTAAGGGGGCATTTGGCGATGACCTCTTTGCTGATGGCGGAGATATCGGTCCGACGATATCCATCCCCCATGCTTTGAACAACCATGAAGTCGCTATCGGATACAGGTCTTTAGGCGGCCGATGCATGTAATTTGGCATGGATTTGGCACGCGTGCCAACATTTGGCGTAAGCGACTGCATCACTTACCATTTCGGGCCAATAGTAGCCTATCCTCCACAGGCGATCCCAGAGCTTAGGTTTGGGCTGGTGAGCCCCACAAGTACCGTCGTGGGCTTCGCGCAGAGCTTCCTATGATTCTGTCGTCGAGAGACATCGAAGCAACATGTCATCATACGACCTAAGATACAATGCCTTTGTGGTTAAGTTGTAGTAGAACCTTGAGGTGCGCCTGCGAACAGACTCTCGCTCCCTAACGTCTTCGGGTAGTATACCGTGTAAAACGTAGTCGATGATCGGCAAATGCCAATCTCTCGGGTCAAGTTGATCCGAGACCTGGTGAGTAGTGTTTACTTCCAGAGCGTCTTCTGGTCGAAAGAGTCGTCGGCTTGCGACAGTAACACGCTGAGTCGTCCTTAGCGGTTGGGCCAGGTTAGCTGCTAATGACGCTAGGGCATCTGCGTGCGTATTCTTGGAATGAAGCATGCTCAATGCGAAAGCTTTCGAATGACTCAGCCAGTTTGATAGCTGCTTTGTAACACGGGATCAAGTCATCATTCCTGACTTCGTATTCCCCCGTTATCTGTTTGACAGTGAGCTGAGAGTCACCGTAAGCCTCGAGATATTTTATCTCTAATTCTTTAGCCAGTTCGAGTCTAATGAGCAGTGCATTATACTCAGCCACGTTGTTGGTGCATGGTTCTGTTAAAGAAAAGGACCGGGGTAATACGTGGTTGTGTGGGGAAATCAAGACCACCCCCTCTCCTACAACGATAGACATGCTCGTGCCAACACGAGATGCAGCGTCTAAGAACATCTGCCAAACCTATGCTAGAGAGGTTGTGTTGACTTCGGGGGTCTCATCTGGCAGGTCTTCAAATAAGTATTCCTTCATCCTTAGTGGATGGCTGGCCATGAGATCACAGATGGTTTGTCTTTTGACTGACTTCTGCGACATAAAGTGGATATCGTATTAAGACAATATGAGTGCCCATCTGTCCAGGCACCAATTTAAGGCTATGGATTATGTCATGAAGACCCGGATGGGGTTCATCCGGGAAATGACATGGATGGTTTGGCTAACCAGGTAGTGTCACATCTTTTGGATAGTGAACATCAAGGCTAAGCATTCCTTTTTGACCATATGGTACCGTTAATTGGCTCCTTGCAGAGTCCTGCTCAGGTAATGTATAACTTGCTCATGGTTAGCATCATCGTTTTGTGCCAGAAGAGCGCCAAGAGAATGCTCCATGACTCGTATATAGATGATGAATAGCTTCCTTGAGACTGGAGCTGCCGAAACAAGTGGGTTCGAAAAATAAGCTTTGATTTCCTCGAACACTCATTGGCAGGGCTCGTCTCATACGAAGGAGACGTCTTTCTTCATTAGCTTGGAGAAGGATAACTCGCACTTTATTAGGGTCGATACGAATTCCCTTCGTCGTGATGACGAATCCAAGGAATTTACAGTTATACATCCCCAAGAATGACTTCGTAGGATTCATCTTCAGCTGATGAGATCGCATGAGTTCGAACATCACTCTCAGGTCTTGGAGGTGGTCGTCTTTGCTACGACTCTTTACAACCAAGTCATCAACGTAGCACTCGACTGTCTTCCGTAGATGGTCTCAAAAAATCATGCTCATAGTACGTTGATAGGTTGCCCCGGTGTTTTTGAGCCCGAAAGGCATAACTGTGTAGCAATACACCCCGATCGGAGTTCTAAATGAGGTATGCTTCTCATCATCAGGGTGCATCTTGATCTGATTGTACCCCGAGAACCCATCCATAAAGGACATTTTTTCAAACCTGTATGTGTTGTCGATGATGACATCCATGATGGGTAGAGGAAACTTGTCCTTTGGACAAGCGATGTTGAGGTCCCTGAAGTCGATGTAGATACGGATCTTGCCATTCTTCTTCAGAACTGGAATAATGTTGGCCACCCAATCGGGGTGTTGTTCCTCTCTGATGAAGCTGGACTCAATCAGTTTCTTTACTTTGGATTCGATTGCCTCCATAATTTGTAGACGGAATCGTCTCTGTTATTGTTTGACGGGTTTGGCATCATAGCCGATGTTGAGGTGATGTATGATGATCTGAGGATCAAGGCCGGGCATGTCCTCATAATTTCATGCGAAGATGTCAATATATTCTCGTATGAGGGATATGAGGTCCTCCTTCTCTTGGGGAGGTAAGTTGTCACAGATGAATATGGGCTTGGGGTTAGCCTCATCGCCCATGTTTATCTGGAGGATTTCATCCTCGGTTGGTGGTTCGTGTTGTTCGAAGCGACCGCTCCATTGAGCACTGACATGACGGTCCCATGCTTCATCATAAAGCGGGACCTGCTCATCCTCCACTATTTCAATGGGATAAGTCGTAGTCATGTTGACTGTGAGGTCCTTGAACAAGTCTCCCATACTGACATCTGAGTCCCATGCCGAGGATATTGATGATCAATCATCAGAGCGGGTGTTATCGGAGTCCTCGCCAAAGTTGCAGCACAACTCTGAAGAGGAGGAAGTGTAACCCAGCCTCTTCGAGTCTTATTGAAGTAGTTTTAGGGCCTTCATTTAGGCACGTAGGCGGGCCGGATAACCGTCTTCCGTCCTTTACCATAGTTTAGGCCTTCTTGATGAGTGAAGTCATAGCCCATATTCTCCATCATGCGTTTTGCTATTCGATCGTATTGCGAAAATTGAGTTGCGGACTCCTCTTCTTCTGACTCGTCCCACATCGTGCGCAAGGGGTGATCTATCCTTCCAAAGATAATATCCTTCTGATAATTATCCTGGGCGGGCACGATAAACACAGCTTGCGAGGACTCGATCGTTTGTCTTTTTGTGACATACGATAAGCATGCAGGCAATTGTAAGGAAGAGTCATTGTACAACCCTAAAATTAAATCACCGGGCCTGCCATCGCCAGACTTCGGGCAAAATAACCAGTAAGCAAAGTTGAAATTTTCATTCAGGATAATCTCGTCTGCTTGGTCAGTGATGGTTACATCATGGCCTTCATAGCCGATTACAATTGGTTCAAAGTCATACAAAATAAGGTCATCGCCATACTCGGGTTCTCTATCCGCCTCATTACCGCTTCCGGGTTCTTCGGTCAGTAGCTTGTCGAGGTCCTGGTAGAGTAGGGAATCTGTAAAGTAATTCTTGACTCCCTTGAAGGGTTGTTTGTCGGCAAACACTGCCTTCACTTGATCATAGTCGTCCACGTACTTCAACTTCAAGCACTGATGCAACATGGACGGGACTATGCAGTTATTGTGGATCTATGGTCGTCCTAACAGCATGTTACAGGAAGGCTCGGCGTCGATGACGTAGCAGATCACCTCCGTCTTCATGTCGCCCAAACGGCACTTAAGACGAATCTTGCCGAACGGCCGGGTTCCAGTAGCGTTAAAGCCAAAGATGGTAGTAGTTATCGCGGATAGACGCTTCTGGGGCACCCCTAAGTGCTTGATGAGCTTTAGTGGGACGATGCTTAGTGCAGATCCAGGGTCGACTTGGATTTTGTCCACCTTGGAAGAACCGGTATACCTTGTGAAGTACAGAGGTCGGTCATGAGACGTACTCTTGATTAGCATGTCGTTAGGGGTGAAGGTGATGCAAGGGACTTGCTGTTCAGCTACCTGGCAACATCGTGGAAACCCTTTATCGGCATCTTCTTCTACCTCGGGTTAGAAGTGAGTGGCGAAAGCTTCTGAGTCAGCTAGCGCTTCTTGTAGAGCTTCCTGGGTAGGTTTGGATAATTGCAGGAGCTCATACAAGGTAATCTTGGCCGGAATGTTCTTTAGCTATACGATCATGTTGAACCGGAAGGGTTGACTGCTTGGCCCATCGGGACTTGGATGGGCTACTGCCCGTGGCCCCGCAAAGGGTCCTGCCAAATCTTCTTCCCTCGGAGGGTAGTTCTTGGCGAACTCCCTGTCCACTCTAGTGGCCAACGCGTCTGCCTCATCGTTAGAGTCGGTGAGGGTGGTCATCTCTGCTTTGTTCCCATCTAGAATAGCAGAAATTGCATTACAGGGTTTGCCTTTGGGTTTCCCTGAAAGGCTTTGAAGTCCACTGCTCATCACTGAGGAGGTCCGGGTGGACCCACATCACTTGTCTTGATGGCAGGATCTGCGATACCAGGCCTTTCTCTCACTGATTGTGGGGATCAGCATTAGTGATCTTCAGTACCGCCTTGGGGATATGAACCACTCCTGCTGGCGCATGAACTTCTGGGAGATCCATCTCGAAACTCAGGGTGATCATGTTCGTAATCACCTTCTTTTGTACATTCTCCCTTTTTAAGACTCCCGCGTCATAGAGGGCCTAAAGCTTATCTTTGAGGATATAGCACTTGGAGGTATGATGGTCGAGGAACCTGTGGTACACATAGTAACTTGGGTCATCAGTCTTGTTCGGTTCTTCAGGCTTGGTGACTTCCGGTAGCTTGATTCTGTTGCTCTTGAGAAGAGTATCGAATGTTGCTACCACCTAGTCTTCCCTAAAGTTGTATTGCCTCAGAAGGCGTTGTTCAAACAGCCTAGGTTTCAGCCTCTGGGCTAGTTTAGGAGCCGGAGTGGAATCAATAGCCATGATCTCCTTTCCTCTTGATCGAGGAGGATTTCTGGGCGTGCTTGGTTCCGAGGCTCCCTTTTTGGGGTGAGGCTCTTCGGCCTCCAGCCTCTTGATCATATTCTCTACCTGCTCGCCTTGGCGAACAAGTTCTTTCCAGGTTCGGGTTTCTACCATGCTAACATTGGACAAAATGTTGATCGAGAGATTGTTGTGGCACATCTCAATTAGGGTAGCTTCGGAGACCTGGTCCCTGCAATGAACTGATCGGTTCCTGAATCGCTTCACGAAATCGTTGACCGACTCTGACTTCCTTTGCTTTTTAGCAAGGAGGGTGACCATCAATACTTTTGTGTCATCATCAAAGAAGCGGGCCAAGAAAAGTCTTTCCGTGTCGGCCCATGATGTGATTGAGCCTGGCTCCAACTTGCGGAACCACTCGAAGGCTACCCTCTTAAGAGTGTCGATGAACATCCGAGTGAGGATAGCATCATTCTCCATGAGGAATCCAGTTTGAGACATGAAGTAGTAGATGTGCTGTGAGGGGGAGTCCTTGCCATCAAACTGTACCAAGCTCATTGGTTTAAACTTCGCAGAGTAAAGGATTGTATCCCACTTGATCGGGTATGGCCTGACCACCCCCAGCTTGTTCATATTCTGTTGAAGCTTCAAGGCGTCGAGTTGGCTTTAGAACTCATCGAGCCTCTTGTCTCGGGAAGTACCCCCAGTATGTGATGTTCCTGCTGACGACTTGGAAGAATGATCTGAATGCGGATCGATGTTATCTTCTTGTTTAATCATATGATTAGGAGTAGGCTCCCATTCTTTGTTTCCTACTGGCTTCCGCGGGGCGCACGAGGTCCTTTTCTTCTTTTTCTTCTTGTTCAGAAGTTGCTCCAACATCTCTCTTATGGACTCGATGGCGGCCTGATGCTCTTCAAACGTTTTAGTGATTGTTTTATCGTCCGTGGTTTCTGCCATGTGAACTCTCACTCGTTCGCCCTAAATCGAGTTTGAGGTTTGGTATGTAGCTATTGCTGAGAAAACCTCACCTTACCACTAGAAGGAGACGCTAAGAGCGCATAATTGAGTAGGAAGGTGGCCCCCGTTCGAGAACGCATGTGCAAGAATATACCCTCGCATTCGCTTTGGATGAGCGGGTGGTTAGGCCACAGGAAAGAGTCTGAGTCTGAGGAATTCGAACGCGTGGCTTTACCCTTCCCCGTCGTGTTGATTATAGCAGATGGGAGCTCTAAGTCATCGACAACTCGCCTCCTTTGACGGCTACGTCTTCGATGAGAAGATCCCGATTTTGGAGGCTGTTGAGCAAGCCTCTCGAACACCAAGGGTCTCGATGCTCCTTCACACTGGCATTCGGTAAGTACTACTTGGATGAGTCTCTCGTAGTAGCATTGAGGATTTGCCTCATGAATAGTGCGCTTGCGGGTTAAATGATCTCAGAGATCTCCCGCGGGTTGCTGGTGACGACCCCCGGAGTCAGAGGGGCTAGACATGTGATTATGTGAGAGAGGTTCGAACGAACTCTCCTGAGTATACTGGGCGAAATCGCTAAGTGTCGAATTCAGGCGAGCTTTAGCCATTTGCATATTCAGGCGGGCCTGATGGGGCTTGCCTGCCATCTCGCCTTTGTCAAGACTTGTTCGCATGTGAGGTTTGTCCGCCAGGTGGACCTGGTGGGACTCGCCTGTTTTCACTGGCTCACCTGCTCGGGCAGACTCGCCTAGCTTGGGCAGACTTATTGAATCAGGGATATGAACTAAGAAGCGAAGCCCATTTGAATTGGTGGGCTCGCCTAATTGGGTTGGTTCGCTTGGATTGCCAAGTTCGCCTGAGTACTGAGTTCGTCGAAACGGGGAACTCTGCAATCAGAGGGAAGTCCGTCTGAACACAGGGGCTCACCTGTTTCGCTCAGCTTGCCGGCATTGAGAAGATTGTGTCTTCGTTTGGCATTCTTTAGGCCTGAGTAATAATCCAGACCGTCATAAGAGGCGAAGGCTTGGGCTTCTTGTCGGGTGAGAGCATGTCGTCGTCGCTGGCGGGTTCTCTTAGAGAGAGGAGTGTCCATGCAGATTGCGATGGTGTGGTCCGTGCCAAGGCGAACAATTGTATCTTTTCGAGCGGGGGTCAATGAGGATCATTTAAAAACCCATCTAGCAGTCCTTCGCTCTGTGCTCTTGGTATTCTACTCGGCTTTGATTGACTTGGGGGGAGATAGAACCCCCTGCCATGGCTCGGGTAGAGTCATCAGACGTGGATGCCTCGACCACTTAGGGTCAGGCCACACACACCACTCTATGGCGTTTGCGGGACGCATTGCCATTAGAGGAGAAGGAAGATAAGTATTCTTCATACTTGGCTTGGTCGAACTCGATCACGAGGGACTCCACGGTTGTCCGAACTGTGACTTCGTCGAATTGCGCTACCACCATTTCGGTTGAAGAAACGGTTTCTCCTACTGTGGTCGTCATCTTCTGTAGGAGTAAAATTTGATTTCCCAAAATAAGGATTTGGTTTGTATTGATAAGAATATCTTATTATAAACTAATGAATCAAAGTTACAAAAGAAACGGAGGGAATGCCCTCCTTGTTTAACGTGGGGTCTTTGGTAGTGATAGGACGCTTCCCTTAGTGTCAGAACTGAGTCTGCTTCTCTTGGACGATCCGAGCGAAGTTGCTGGCGAGCTTCAGTACACAGTAGAAGCTCGTGTTGATTGAGTTTGAGTTCTCGGGCTTAATGGTTGTCAAGGCCGAGAGCTGGAAGAAGATGCTATAGTGTAAGAATAATGCAAAGAGCGGGTCGCCAGTTAACTGCGAAGTGAGCTAATCAACCAAAAGCGAACCTGTTGACCCTTTTCACGTAGCCAGAAGAGGCTCTTAAATAGGGAAGAGACGGTATGGTCACTCCCTTGAATCATGGGATATGACCATGTACTATTGAGAGATGCCATGCCTCTCACTTGTACTATGAGCGGCTGCATGATGGGTGAGGAGTACTATACTCCCCCTTTTCTGTTGTCCTTCTTGTTTTGATGATGATTTAACAAACAATTTATATCTAATATTGTTTATCTATTGTTTGTGTTTTATATTTATTCTAGGCAAACAATATGTTGGAGGATGGATGGAATTGCGCTTCAACGAACATATCCAATAGAGGTTGGTAGAATAGTGGTTGAAGCTATACAAATTCAAATTGAAGATCCAAGTTCAAGATTCATCCGCAAGTGTACCAAGTTGAGCTCATTGAAGACCTTCATCAAGCTTGGGTAATTTAGTTTAGGAGTTTATATTATGTGTGTTAGTACTTTAAGCTCAATCATATACACATGTACACGTTTTGGTTTTGTATATATATTGTTATATATATACATATATGTTTTGGTTTGATAGTTTTCAAGTTTTAATATGAAACAATTTAATATAATTAGAAAACATATTTTTGTTTCATACTTATATGCATATATATGATTTCATCAATATTAATTTTATTTAGTTCAATGAAATCATGTTTTAGTACATTATATGTGTATTTTGATTAAATACTACATTCATTGTTTATAGACTTCATAACAATAGTTTACATCTTTCTTCAAATCTATAAAATTATTTTGTAAAGTTTCAAAATATGGTTTAGGCAAAATGTCAAAATTCATATGTTTACATTTCTATGTTTTGGACCTCCTTACAAAATAATGATATTTTACATTTGGGAAGTCCTTTTTGAAAACCAATTTTTGTAGCATGTTTATTATCATGTTTACAATCATTTCCCAAAGTTTTATATTTTTCTGATTTTATTTGCTATTTTTAAAAGAGGTTTGAAAATCAGATTTCTGTTTAAAACAGACAGTGTGCATATCTTGAGTCGACTCATGAACAGTGTTGAGTCGACTCATAAACTGTTGTGTATTTTTCATTTTGTTTCTGACTAGTCGACTTATAACATCATGAGCCGGCCCATCAGGTTGAGTCGACTCATGACTGTCATAAGTCGACTCACATATTGTGCTAGAAAATGTGTTTTGTTTCTGCTGAGTCGACCCATGACTTCATGAGTCGACCCATGCATGATGAGTCGACTCATGAATTTTATGAGTCGACCCATAAGTTGTTTTTAGCCTGTAACGACTAGTTATGAGTCGACTCATGAACAGTGACGAGTCGACCCATAACACTGTAACGGCTATATTTGTACAGAATCAGATTTCTGATTCTTGGGCTTTTTGGTCTTTTCCTTTGGGGTTTTTAGCTGAGGTTTTGGGTGGCTATATATAACTCATTGCTCTCATTCTTTATATATCCAAGGAGTTTTTAAACAAGGTTTAATAAGGGTTTAAGATTGTTTAGTTTGGTTCACGTTTGGGATTTTTGTTTACAAAGGAGGAAGCTTACGTTGCAAATTGAGGGATTCATTCTCAATCTTCTTCATCATCTCCTTTGTGTTTATAGAGAAGTTTTTCTAACTCTTATCTCTAGAAATTTTATTATTGATTTTCATATTCTTATTATTGCTAGTTTGCTATTTGAGTTAGATTTTATTTCACTCATTGTTTACACACACCCACTTGAGCTTATCGTATTCTCATACATAGTATTTGGGTTGGTGAGAGTTATAACAATTGAGTGTGAGCTTTCATTGTATTCTCATCCATATTAGAGAACAAACAATTACTGTAATTGTGCTTTATTGTGAGATCACTTTATAATACACTTGTACACCGAGATAAGTGTGTGGTGTGAGTCGAGGATCGTCCCAAGAGGAGTGGTGTCGGTTGACGAACCTAGGGAAAGGTTGTATCCTAGCACTTGAGGGAGAGACGTCTAGAGTACAACACTTGAGAGGGTGTAGAGTGGGATTGCAGAAGTGTTGATTGTAAAGTTTTCGGTTAGCTAGAAAACCGAGTGTGTGATATAAACGTTATTCGGATAAGCGTAGAAAACCCGGTTGTGATAGTGGTTTTCTCCCCGGGAGTGGGGAGCGGAGACGTAGCACGGAAGATCCGAACTCCGTGATCATATCGTGTGTTTGAGTTTGTTTTGGCGCACTTACTTTTATGTTTATATTTCTTGTCGCCATTGTCCATTGCTCATTATTTATATCATTCACTATCTTGTTTATTTTGTTTACCCTTGTGTGATTTGTATATCCTTGCATATATCTCATAGTGTATCTTCTTGTTAGGATATACCCCTTTATTCATATTGCATATTCTTGTTCATAATTAGTTGTATATCTATCTTGCAAGAATATATTTATTAATAAGTTTTAATTGGCATAAAATCGGATTAGATTAGCATAAACCCTATTCACCTCCCCCCCCCTCTAGGGTTCTTTCATAGTGACCTTAGGGTCTAACAATTGGTACAGAGCTTGGTGCTCTTTTATTTAAGGTCTAATCACCTTGAGTTAAAGATCCAAGTTATCTTTTTGTGCTAATCTAATTTTTGATTTTTGTATCTTGCTTGCATATATACATTATGGATATGCATGGTTTAGGTTATGCCATTAATATTGCTCCTAGATTAGATAATTTTCCTTATGCCCAATGATGTGTTAGATTTTAACTTTTTGTTCAATCTAGACACTGCGATTTATGAGAAATTATAGATGATGCTTATATTGTGCCCACTTTGGAGAAATCCAAGTGGAATAAAAATGATCATCGTATGTTTACAATGAACAAGATTTTGTTAGAATTTTTACATAATGCGTTTAATTCATCTTTTTCTAACAATCTTGATTCTTTTGATAGTGCTTACACATTGTAGAAACTTATAGAAGCACATCAAGGGAATTTGGAGGCGATCCGACAAGCCTTGGAGGATCCCGCTTCTAGTTCATATGGAGCATCATGCACACGGCCATTAGGCGATAGCCCTAGTGAGGTTTGCGAGTTCGGAACCACTAATGATTTATCTAGTGATGAACTTGCTTGTGCTAGTAAAAAATTGTTACATGCCTATAACATATTGCATAAAAATTTTATTGATTTGCAAAGTAGGCATGAAGATTTAAAATCCGATCATGAGAAGTTATCTTCCAAATTTAATATCATTTCTCAAGAAAGAATTGCTCTTCAAGAAAACAATGATATGTTAAATTTAGAAAATAATAATTTGAAATTAAATATTGCTAACTTGACTCATGAAAAAGATAATGTCATGTTAGAAGTAGATAACATAAAAAATGATACTGCTTCTTTTATAAATGATTATTTATGTTCTACTTCTAATGTTAATGCTAATATGCCTAATGATGAGTTGAATGATGTTAAAAACCGTATTTCTTCTTTAGATTCAACTCTTACTACATGCATTAACAACCATAAGAAGCTTATGAATATGTGTGCCAAGTCTAAGTCAAAATCACCCACTCATCATGCACACAAATATAGCAAAGTTTATAAGTGTTTAATTTGAGGCCGTAAAAGCCATCTAGCTAAATTTTGCTATGATGTACACAAACATAAAAATGTCAATGCTCCTTGTGCATCTCATGTAGCTTCTTCATCACATGTACACACACATGCACAAAAAGTACCTCATAAGCATGCTCATGTGTATCAATGTGATCTTTGTGGTCGTTTTGGTCACTTGGCAAAATATTGTTTTGATTTGAAAAAGAAATCTTATTTGCCAAATATTTCTAGTAGACCACATGTTGTTAAATATGATGTTTGTGGTAGATTTGGATATCTTGCAAAATTTTGTTTTAATTTGCAAAAGATTCCTACTTTGCAAAATGTTTCAAATAGACCACGATTGTTTAATGATGTTTCTCATTTGCAAAATGAATTTAAAAGAAAATCTTTATTTGCAAATGCTCCACGTGCACAAGTGTTTGGTCAACACAAACCATTTCACCCGTTTCATTGCACATATTCCAATCGAAAGGATCATTTGTATGATTTTTGTTTTGACCGTGTTAGTACACAAAATATGCCTAAGATGGTTCATAACCCTGTGGCTTTGAGCTTTATTGATAGGGATCATGTCCCTAATTTCTTGGTACCAAGAATTCTTGGGTACCAAAACAAATTTACTTTTAAACGAAGAATTTTAGTGTTTTTTTCTTTTTCCTTTTCTTGGTTTTGAAAAATGTGTTTTAAAACTTTGAATATGAAAATAATTTTTTCTTTGATTAATTCTTTCGTTTTCATGATTATTAGTTTTGATTTTTGTGGAGAGGTTTGTATTTATATCCCCCCGAGTTTATTGGGTGTTTATTTCCCAAATCATGTTTACCGGGTGCTAGAATGATTATATGGGTTGGAACAATCTTAAGAGCTTGATATATTGTTGCCTCTCTTGAAATTCTTTTGTCAAAAATTTTGTTTTGATTTGTTTCTTTGAATTCATTATGTTTCACTTATATGATGATATTTATGTGTTTGTGCTTATGGATCATATATTCGTGTTTTATAGTGTATTCTATGAGTGGTTTGATCAAGTTATACAAATAAAATTTTCTTTTTGATCAAACATTGTTCTTGGATTTAAATCTTGATTTATGATTTCATTTGAGTGAATTGTTTTCATTTGAAAACTCTTTTTCCTTCTTTTGATTTCATAAATCTATTTTTTCTAAACTATGTTTTTGTAGTTGTGTAATGAGACACTTCTTTCATAAGTATACATCTTTATGTGTTCTCATTGTCTTTTTTTATGTGAGTAATATTTAGCATATTTTTTTTCATCTATGCTTGCTCACATGTTTTGCCATGATCTTTATTGCATACACTCCATATGGCATTTTGATAGGGGAGCAATCCATATA
>BQKN01064737.1:411980-426160 GCA_022839385.1 Asparagus kiusianus
TATATATATATATATATATTACTCACTCATGCATATTGATAGGGGGAGCTTTCGCTCTCTTCATTCTTGTTGTTTTCCCCTTTTTGATGTTGTCAAAGGGGGAAAAAATTGTGAGTATATTCTTTCTTGTTTATATGCATGATAATTCTAATTTATATATTCATTTCTTCTCATGCATATATTCCTTTTTGTAAATTATTTATCATCATCAAAAAGGGGGAGATTGTTGGCCTTCTTGTTTTAATGATGATTTAACAAATAATTTACATCTAATATTGTTTGTCTAGTGTTTGTGTTTTATATTTATTCTAGGCAAACAATATGTTGGAGGATGGATGGAATTGTGTGTCAACGAACATATCCAATGGAGGTTGATGGAATAGTGGAGGAATGGTTATATCTTGAAAATAACCCTGAAATGTTCAACTAGGTAAGTTTGCCAATAGCTTCATGGACGAAGCTCGCTGGAAGAGTTTGAGAGAAATTCGCTGAATGGGGGTGGGCCATCTCCTTTAGATCATGGGTGATGTAGGCCGTGTGGATATCTTTAGGTAAAGTTTGCACATAATCTGGTTAATGAACTTCATTGATGAGTACAAATTTAGCACTAAATTTGATTCACGACTCGGTTGACTCAATGACGCCTTTCGACTCAGTTTAGAATATAAGTTGAAACTTGACTCACTCTTGAATCGGTCGGGTTAGGTCGAATTAAGCTGCGCAGTGAAGTTTGCATGTTCTGTTAGGCGAGCTTTGCTACAGATTGTTGTGTGCTCGAATTTGGGTCCATTTAAAGTATTTAGCCCATAGGCTGTTTACTTCTTAGATCCAACCTGAACATTAGCCTGGATATAATATAATAATATATTTTAACCGTCGACACTTATAAGTCACTAAAAAATAAGTTGGGGTACCCTAGCCTTCTAACTAATTCTTTAATGCCTTATAAGTCATAATAAGTTATTTGTCAACTATGTCAAAGTAGCTTATAAGCCAATTTGACCACATAGCAAACATCATGCTTGTAGTCTAATGGTGAAGTCCATTTTGCTAGTCACATGGTAATATGTGGGACTCACTACTTCTACCTTTTAATATATCACTTTGATAAAAGAGATGACAAGTAATATCTCCAATATTCTTATTTAGGTATTGGGATACTTGATAGAAGTTGTTAGCAATTATTTTAACAAAATAGATTACTAAGAGATAGAAATATGAGGCCTACATATTAAGAGATAGAAATATGGGACCTGTATATTTTTATCTAACAAGCTCTATGATCTTCTCATTCACCTGAAGAGAATACAAGAAAAATGGTAGAAAACAGGTTTAGACTTCTAGCGGTCGACCGTGAGTGGTCGGCGGTCGACCGCAAACGTGCACGCAAGCTGGAAAAGTCCCTGGACTTTTCACGGCCGACCGCCAGTGGCACGACGATTGACCGGCCAAACCCTATAGTGATATTGAGTTTCTGTCGTTGGATCCGGTCGACCACATGTGACTCTGTGGTCGACCACACATGGCTCTGTTGTTGACCGCGAGTCGGGCTGGGCCTGAACTTTGGTTTCCTGTTCGCTTTGGGATTGTGTTTTGATATATAATCAAACATGTTTTTTCTAGGGTATCTTAGAAAGATTTTAGATTGTACTGAGCATATTGAGAGGGAGAACTTGTGAGCAAGTTGAGAGATTTGGTTTAGGGTTTATTTGAGTAATTTTGTGAGATTGTAACCCATTGTACTCTTCTTGATTTAGTATAAACTCCCCATCCTCTCCCCGTGGACGTAGGCAAATTGTCGAACCATGTATATCTCCGTGTTTGGTTTGGTTTGTTGTATTTGGATTGAATGATGCTCGTGTGTGGTTGGTTCTCTTCTCCCGTGTTCACAGATTCATTCGGTGTGCGAGCACGCTTCCGCATAGGCGCACAACAATTGGTATCAGAGCTCGGATTTGAGATCTAGGGTTTTGGCATTAGGTGGAGGAAGATTCGTCGTGGAAGGTTGGTTCTTGGAGTTCTAGGCTTCGGTGGAGATAGTGTTTGGAGTTGTGGTTGAAGATTTTACTTTCCTCGTGTAGTTAGGAGATCTATTTGGAATCCGTTCTAGGGTCTAGTTAGGTAACTTAGAAATTCTATAAAGTTTGAATCTTTCTTTATAATTTGGAGTTTGTGATTATGGGTAAAAAAGTTGATGAAAGCAGCAAGATGTCGGGTACAATTCAAGTTGGGTTTCAGAACACTAAGATTAGTGTGGTGAAGTATGACGACAAGATAAATTTTGGTTTGTGGATGAGCGATGTTCAGGATACGCTTAATACTCAGAATTTGAAGGAGACCATCATGGTCTATGAGAGGCCACCAAAATATGAAGAGGCAATATGAGAAAAGATGAATAAGAATGCTTGTGTGGTGATCAGTTCTTGTTTGGAACAGGAGCTAAAATATAATGTGGTTGAGGTGACGTCTGCAATGAAGATGTGTGAAATTCTCAACAATAAGTATCTTACGAAGAGTGTTGAGAACAGATTGCACTTGCTGCACAGGTTATTCGAATTTTAGATGTCCCGAAGCACTTCACTAGTAGTTCATGTGAACAACTATACTAAGTTATTGTCGGACTTGACCAATGTTGATGAGAAGATATCGGATGAGTACAAGGCTATTATTCTTTTGGGTTCCTTACCGGATGAGGAGTATGATACCTTTGTGCTTACTTTGTTGAACGGGAGATCTTCTATCACTTATAGTGAAGTAACTAACGCTTTGATGAATTATGATTTGAGGATGAAGAACAATGAGACTTTCCGCGCTAGTACTTCAGGAGAGGCCTTGTCGACGAGAAGTAGAAGCCCATATTTGAGAGGTGGCAATAGAGGTAGGTCAAAGTCGAGAGGCCATCACCAGCTAGGAAAGAACTAATGTGCATTCTACAAGGAGCATGGATATTGAAAAAGAGACTATCCAAAGATCAAGGAGAAGGAGAATAGCAAGAAAAAGGGCCCGAAGGCCAATGAGGTGAATGTTGCGAAAGACGATGATTCCAATGATTCGAGCTTTTTTCTATTGATTATTCAGGAGGTGAACCACTTGGATGCATCAGATTGGATGCTTGATTCTGACGCTACTTATCATGTGACTCCTAGACGAGATTGGTTTTCATCATTTGAGAGACTCAATGAGGGTGTTGTTGTCATGGGAAATGATCAATCCTATGGTATTTGTGGGATAGGTACCGTGAGGATTCGAATGCATAATGGAGTAGTCCGTAAATTAAAAAAGGTGAGATTTGTTCCTCAGTTAAAGAAGAATCTTATCTTAGTTGGAGCTTTGGAGGTAAAGAGATTCAGGGTGACCTTTGAGGTTATTGTAGCAAAGGTTACTAAGGGATCTTTTGTGGTGATGAAGGGAGTCCGCAGTCGGAACTTATATTATTTGAAGGGGAGCACCGAGATTGACTAGGTTGCTTCAGCTATTTCAGAGGCGAATATTAGCAGACTTTGGCACTACAAGTTGGGGCACAAGAAGAGAAGTCACTGCAGACTTTGTGCAAACAAGGGCTATTGAAGGAAGCCAAGAGTGGAAAAGTTGAGTTTTGTGAGCATTGTGTTCTTGGCAAGAAGACAAATGTGAAGTTTGGGACTGTCATTCATAGGACGAGGGGTATCCTGGATTATGTGCACACATATGTTTGGGGCCCCACAAAGACTGTATCACTTAGTGTTCGACATTGGTTCATCACGTTCATTGATGACTATTCTAGGCGTTGTTGGGTGTACATCATGACGAAAAAGAGTGAAGTCCTAGATATATTTGTAAAGTGGAAGAAGAGATTGAAACTACAGACTTAAAAAAAGATCAAGACGTTACGATCCGACAACAATGGCGAGTACACATCAGACCCTTTTCTACAGCTATGTCGAGACGAGGGCATAGAGAGACACTTCATAGTTAGTCATACACCGTAGCAGAATAGGGTGGCAGAGAGGTTAAGAAATCGGTCTTTGCTAGAGAAGGTCTGATGTTTGTTGGCGCATAGTGGTTTGGAGAAGATCTTTTGGGCTGAGGCACATTCATATACAAGCCACCTCATTAACAGGCTGCCTTCATCTGCGATTTAAGAGAAGACCCCTATGGAGATGTGGTCAGGAGAGCCAGCACACGACTATGACTAGCTTAAGGTATTTGGATGTCCTGCATACTATCATGTAAAGTTTGTTAAGTTGGAACCTCGAGCTAGGAAGGCTATATTTGTAGGATTCAAGCATGGTGTCATGGGATATAAGCTATGGGATCCAGTTGATATGAAGATTGTGCTGAGTAGGGACGTCACGTTTGATGAGGCTTCTATCTTGAAGCTTTCCAGCTCTTATCAGGTGGAGAGCGACCCGACGGAGGAGATATCGCAGGTGATGGAGATCGATGCAGCTCCACATTGTCCAGATGGTATAATATCCATTAGAATGCTGACTGAGGTGACGTCAGGAGAGCATGGCGACAATAAGGAGGGTACGAGTATAGTTGTGCAGGATCAGGGACCGACGGCTCAGGTTCAGGATTCTATTGTGATTCGGAGACAGAGGAGAGACATACAGATGCTAGCACGGTATACCGATATAGTATTTGCATATGCACTTTTGGTGAAAAGTATCGATGAGTTGGTGCCTACTACATTCAGAGAGGCCGAGCATAGCTCAGAGACTGATTCGTAGCAGGTGGCTATATAAGAGGAGATAGAGTCTCTTCACAAGAACGATACGCGGGAGCTTGTTGAGCTTCCAAATGGGCGGAAGGCAATTGGTTGCAAGTGGGTATACACGAAGAAGGAGGGCATTAAGGGTACTCCAGTGAGGTTCAAGGCTAGGTTGGTTGTGAAGGACTATGCACAGGAGGAAAGTATTGATTATAATGAGGTTTTCTCTCCAGTGGTGAAACACTCTTCGATTCGGATTTTACTAGCTTTGGTGGCATAATATAGATTGGAGTTAGATCAGTTGAATATGAAGGCGACATTTCTTCATAGTGATCTTGATGAAGAAATATATATGACTCAGCCATTGGGATTCTGAGCTGCAGGGAAAGAAAACCTGGTTTGTAGGTTGATGAAATCGCTATACGGTTTGAAGCAGTCTCATCGACAGTGGTATAGGAGATTTGATGGTTTTATGATTGGTCATTCATACACTCGAAACTAGTTTGATCCTTGTGTGTATTTTCGCAAGTTAAAAGGAGGTGCGTACATCTATTTGTTGCTCTATGTTGATGACATGTTGGTTGCCTCTATTTCTAGGTCTTCTATAGATGAGTTGAAGGCACAGCTTTCAAAAGAGTTTGAGATGAAGGATTTGGGTGAGGATAAGCGCATTTTAGAGATGGAGATCGACAGAGACAAAGAGAAGGACATAATTTGTTTGACACGTGTGGCTTATTTGAAGAAGGTTCTACAACAATTTTTTGTCAGCATGGTTATCAGTTAGTGTACCTTTAGGAGCCCATTTAAAGCTTTCAGATGACCTTTCACCGAAGACAGTTGAAGATCAAGAGTTGATGTCGAAGACTCCATATGCGAGCGCGGTTAGGAGCTTGATGTACGCGATGGTATGTACGAGGCCAGATTTGTCACAGGCGGTGAGCATGGTTTCGAGATATATGCACGATCCAGGAGTGGGTTATTAAGACACCGTGAGATGGATTTTGATGTACATTTGAGGTACGCTCAATGTTGGTTTTGTTTATAAGCAGGACACTACAGGCGGTCAGTTGTGCATTAGCTATGTTGATTCAGATTATGCCGGAAATTTAGATAAGCGCCGGTCTACAACGGGGTATGTGTTTACTTTGACCCATGCACTGGTGTATTGGAGATTCACCTTACAGTCTACAGTGGCTTTGTCGACGATGGAGGCAGAGTATATGACGATTACGGAGGCTGTGAAGGAGGCTATTTGGCTTCGAGGACTTTTGGAGGAACTTGGTACATCACAGCGGTTCGTTACTATTCATTGTGATAGTATGAGTGATATCTATTTGGCGAAGAATCAGTTTTTTCATGCGAGGATGATGCACATTGACGTTCATTATTACTTCGTTCAGGATGTTCTTGGAGAAGGCGATGTCGAGATTGTGAAGGTCCACACGAAGGATAATCCGGCGGATATGCTCACTAAGGTGGTTCTGAGCAACAAATTTGATCATTATCGAAACTTATTGCACATTCGTGATTGTTGAGGCCGTTGACGGCCATTTGGATGAACTACATGTAGCTTGATCCCTTGGGAGAGGGGGTATATAGGCAACCATATTGGTGCAGCTGATTTTGGAGAGACGACGCATTGGTGCTCTTTGCTTGGTGTTGGCTCAGTTTTGAGAAAACTTCACCGAGGTGGAGAATTGAATAGAATACAGGAAAAATGGCAGAAACAGGTTTGGACTTCCAATGGTCGACTGTGAGTGGCGCGACGGTCGACTGCAAATGTGCCCGCAAGCTGGAAAAGTCCATGGACTTTTCGCGGTCGACCGCAAGTGGCGCAACGGTCGACCGGCCAAACCCTGTAGTGATATTGAGTTTCTGTCGTTGGATCCGATCGACCGCACGTGGCTCTGCGGTTGACTGCGAGTCGGGCTGGGCCTGGACTTTGGTTTCTGTTCGCTTTGGGATTGTGTTTTGATATATAATCAAACACGTTTTTTCTAGGGTATCTAACAGATATTTTAGATTGTACTGAGCATATTGAGAGGGAGAACTTATGAGCAAGTTGAGAGATTTGGTTTAGGGTTTATTTGAGTGATTTTGTGATATTGTAACCCTTTGTACGCTCCTTGATTTAGTGGAAACTCCTCATCCTCTCCCCGTGGACGTAGGCAAATTGCCGAACCACGTATATTTCTGTGTTTGGTTTGATTTGTCGTATTTGGATTGAATTGTGTTCGTGTGTGGTTGGTTCTCTTCTCCCGTGTTCACAGATTCGATCGGTGTGCGAGCACGCTTCCGCATAGGCGCGCAACATCACCTGTATCTTGTCAACTCATTAGCAAAATGAGCTATCAACTCATATCTATTTTTTTTCATATATGAAAATCACTGGTTATGAGCTGATAATTCATTGGATTAAATACGCCGTCTAGAAATAAAAGAGTGAGAAAAGTGGTTACTTCTCAACTTGTGCAAGAGAAAACCGAAAGCGTGTATTAAAATTGTTGTAGGAACAGAAGAGGAGGTAGATATGGAGGTAAATGGAAGTGACAGAGGTAGATAAATTGACTAATGGTAATAAACTTATCATGAACATAGCTCCTCTCAGAGTAGGAGTATATTATAGGACGGTTGAGTGGACCTGAATCATCTATCAGGATATGATTTGGATGGATTTGAGAAGCTCATGATTCTATAGACCTGAGCTGAGAGGAGCAAATGGACCCTCTCCCTCTCCTACCCCCAAAATCGCACTCAATTTCTATGAGGAATTCCTTGGGAAATGGATACATAATGATATTAAGTAATGGTCACACCAATGACAGTGACATTAATGAAAGCATTGCTACCGGAAGATTATGTGTATATAGTTGAAGAGTAGGGGTGTGTTCGACAATTCCTTAAAACCGGCCTAGAGCTGATCTCGGTTAAGTTTTTTATTGTTTTGTGTCTTAAAAAAACCCTACCTACTAGGGGTGCATTCAGTCTAGATACGGCTCAGATATGATACTTATCATATCCATATCTGTTAAAATCGGATACGGATGCGGATATGCATGCGAAAAAAATATGCATGCGGGGAAAAAACCGGATGAAAATTAGATTAATATTGAAAAAAATATAGTCTATGTGGACAAAAGTGTTCTTTAATATATTCGTTATATCTAAAAAGCTAACATTAGGCATCTTGATCATTGAAATTAATTTTAAATCCATAAACTAAGGAATAAAACTAATGTAACAGTATGACCAATATATACTCGGATATTTATATTCCACTACAAAACCATATTATTTATAATCATATCTTATCGATTATAGATTTAAGTAACCACATTCGTATTCTAATTGACACAGTTATTGATATTTCCTTAGATACAGTTTAGCACCCCTACTAACTACCCCAAAATTTTTAGTCCGAATTTCGGTCATAAAATAAGGACCACAGCCCCCACTCCCCAAGACATATGTGGAAGCTCTGGTCCATTCGGTAGTACCGTAGTAGTGTAGTATGCACCAGTGGAACCGTTTTTTTTTAAGATATATAATAGTCAAGAAAGTGGGATGCGCACCAAAGAAAATTAGGAGGCATATATACAAACAACCCATACTGTAATCTGAATGCTCAAACAGTTTAATGTACATATTTCTTGTTAGTAGCAGTGTAGTACAAATGCTCATTTGAAACAGTAGCCACTTGTGTGCTTCCGCCTTCCAGAGCTAGCTAGCATGCGTCTGGAATTTCAGTTTTTACTGTATATTGATTCCGTAATGATTGCATAAGACAAGCAACGTTGCAGACTATTGTGATGAAAAGAAGTAAGTGCCATCATGCAGGCTACAGTTTTCCCTATATATGAACTCATGAGCTGCTGGCTTACAGGATGTACTCCTTAATGCTGAAATCTCAAAAATATACGTATTCAGCCAAAATGTATGAACATGTTTCCTTAGGGTTGGTACTGAGATAGTGATCTCCAAAATTGAAACTATTAGGTAATATTGAATATATATAGTAGAGAATATATTAAATATTGTTAAGGAATATAGTATGGAGATCTATAATGTTATATAATGTTATAATTATATTAGAAATAGTATGTTAGGAGTATAAATTAGAGATTTAGTGATTGAGAGATAATAGGAATGTAACTAAGAGAATAATTGTGATTAGATAATTGTGTTTAGTCCCACATTGACTACACAATAAATTCATTGTTATTATATCTCTATACAAAGGGGAGTAGTAGTAGCTTTCAAAATATGAATGAGAATATATAATATTTTATTGTTTAACATGGTATCATAGCTTCGTTATTAGCCCTAGAGAGAACTTTTTGTTCTCTCTCTATCTCGAGCTGCTGAGGGGGTTCCGCCTCAAACTCTACACTTCCCCTTGGCGGCCTTGACACCAACTTTGACATCAAGTGCAAAACCATACTTAGGGTTTGCTCGAGAAGAACTGAAGCCTTCTTCATTGATAGAAGAAGCCCAAACCCACATGGGTCCTCGTCATCATCATCATCGCAGTCAAATAGCTACCGCCCTAACTCGCTGCCATTGTGGTCGAGGAAACCTAGCTTGTCCTCAACCACTGAACCTGGTCGCTTGTTGCTCGTCTTCATCGTCGTCCTAGAGATCTTATGCCATCGAGTCAAGATCCTCTATGTAGGGTCTGATTTTGCTTATGTATACCAAGTGTAGGATCACGACTCTTAAGAATAGAATGTGCTTTTATAAAAATCTGCGGAAGCTTTACACTTAAACACTAGAGAGTGAATTTGCAAAATAGATTATAAATTGTAAAGAAAGAATGTCAATCTCAGAAAATGAACATCACAAACACAAGCATGTATATTGGTTTCATCTCCCCAGTGTACATTCAGTCCCCAAGCAAATCCCGCTTGAGAGTTTCCACTATGATTTTGAAACCTTACAAAATCAAAAACAAACCTGACCAATTTGCAAACCATGCAAATTGTAAACCCAATTGACAAGACCATGCCAATTATAAACCGACTTCTAGACTAAGAGATCAACCCCTCTCATAAACTGAGAGAACCTTTCTTTGAAACAATGTATTATTTGAATCCTATAAGCATTGATGTGGATGTGAATGTGTAATAGTGGCTTATCAATCTTTTTAACTCTCTGAATATTACCTAAACAAGCTCTAAGAATGATAGGAACAAAGGCAATTTCAGAAACTCTCTTTTATAGAAAAACAGATTGAAAAACTAAAAGTTTAGAGAGTTAATTTGCACAATATGTGAATCTTACAAGTGCAAAGTTTGGTGCTTATTTTCTGATGTTTAAACCTATTTATAGCCTCTGAAATGACATAATTTTAAACCCAATTAACGTCCACAAAACGGCTATAAACAGTCACTTATTCAAAACCTAAAATCTGGAAAAACTATATCTGTAGTCGACTACAAGTCATAATAGTCAACTATACTGAGTCTAAACAGACTCCGTGAAGTCAGAAAATTGCTTAGTAGTCGATTACAATGAATAGTAGTCGACTATACTGTAAACTCACAGATTCTGAAATTTTATTTTTAGTATTTTAGCTGTAACTTTCTCATCCGATATCGGAATGAGGTGATTTAAGATTTGTTGAAATGCTGTTGAAGAGACCTACAACTTTGGTCATTTAAGTTTTTCCAGATTCGAACTACTAAGGGGTATAAATAAAATGTTTTAAGACTCACTTAATATCTATAAACTCTAATGACTAACATATGGGATTTATATTGTTAACAAACACACTAAGTATGTGTTAGTGTATTCTAACACTATGTGTGTACATGTGTGTGAGTGATCAAGACTTGTACAAATTTCTAAGCAAAAAATATAAAATTACATTTTGGCAATAAAATATATCTTCTTCTTTGCTTCATTTTGTCTTGAACTCATCTATGTATTGAGTATCTCTTTGAATATAATTGTTGATATAGCTATGATACTGGAAAAAAAATATTATCACATAATACACATAACATATAGTGTTTGTTATCATCAAAACAAACAAATCTTAGGGTCAAGATTCCTCACACGCTACACCCTCATCAAGCTGCCTGGATCTGTCGACTTTCCTTGTCCATCGCCCATCGTCGAACTATCATCGAAACCTAACGATCGTCATTGAACCCTGATCGCAACCACTGCCTATCCTCCATAATCCAAGCCCCAAGTCTGCTCCTTGCAATCAATAAACCCTTGCCGCTTCAAAGCTTTTACATCCTCACATTCGTCATCCGCACAATGCTGACAAGCCCGTCTGCCATCCACACATCCACTGAAGAGTCTCATCATCCATTGTCTGTCGACAACACTGTCCGCACGCTTACTGTCTGTCATCTGTGCTGGAGCAGATACACCTTATTCAATTATATCTCATCTGCTGATGTCATGCGAGCAAGGTGTTTGACAATATGCCTAAACAAAACCCTAGCACCGCCACCTTGCACCTCCAATACGCACTCTGACCACCCCCATCAACTTACTCAAACAAGCTTTCTAGTGCCCCACACCCTCATTCTTCTTTTCTGATGCACCGTCTACAATAGTTTTTGACCACCATTAGCTACCGGAAAAAAATATTTTGATTGAATCAGGATTTGGTTTGGGATTTGGTTTGAGATTTGGTTTGATGAATGTTATTCTCAGCTTTATTTGTTTGGTGGATCTGTGAAGAGAAGCGCTTGTTTGGTTGGCCCGTAAAGAGGATCATTTGTTTGGTTGATCCATAAAGAGGATCGTTTGTTTGGTTAATCCATGAAGAGGGTTATTTGTTTGGTGGATTCCTAGAAAGGATCATTTTCTTAGCGAGTCCCTGGTGATGATCATTTGTTTGGTGGTTCCCTAGTTGATCTATGAAGAAGATCAATGTATCGCATTTGTTGATTTTAGGGATACAGATTTGGATGCCTCAGTGGATTCAAATCCTTGATTACGTAGATTCAGTTGCTGCTATCCCCCTTTCAATGGTTAGGGTGCTTTCTGCTACTGGTCGGTCTACCAAACCGTACAAACTAGGCGCAATCAAAGCAAGGCCTTCACATATCGATTTTGGCACATGGCCGCCCAAGGATAAGGATAATTGTGAGTTGGTTGAGGTTGTTCGTAGTGGAAGACATTCAAGTAGAAGACTAAAATATGACGACAACTACGATGAGAAGGTCACACAGAAGATTTCAACCTTTTAAGTCATGTCGCAAATTGGACTGAGTACACCTTGTTTGCAACAAGCCGAACATGTATGATATACATGCTCCAGCTTAAGGGGGAGTGTTAAGAAATATATTATAGAGATCTATAATTTTATAGTTATATTAAAAATATTATATTAGGAGTATAAATTAGAGATTTGGTGATTGAGAGATATTAGGAACGTAACTAAGAGAATAATTATGATCAGATAATTGTGTTTAGTACCACATTGACTATATAATAAACTCCTTATTATTGTATCCCTATATAAATCGGAGTAGTTGTAGCTTTTAAAATATGAACGAGAATCTAAAATATTTTATTGTTTAACAAATTTATACAGTAGGACGTAGTTTACATTATCTCATATTTTTATTTTTTACAATAAAAATCTTCCATTACCAATTGAACAGTTCAGTACATGATCAAACTTAGACATATCTAGGTCTCAAAACATGCAACCAATCATCTCAAGCTCTAATATATATATGACAGATTTGCTATACAGCTACAATATTAACAAGATCCCATACAAGTGCTCAATCCAATATTTAAACTGAGAAGGAATGTTTGAACTACAAACCCTTGAAATTACCTCGACCTTAACCTGTTTGACAATGCAGATCTAGAAAACTTCTGTTTAGCTGCAGCAAATAGAGAAATTAAGATCCTTTTCTTGATTCCTCTACCTCTACTAAATTAACAAAACCAATTGATCACTTGATCTTGCAATCTCATTGGATCTCTCTCTTGCCTATACCATACATGATTACTTCATAGCTTCTATGTTTGTGATGCAGTCCTGATAGGGTTGCAACTAGCCCAGAATTACAAAGATGTAGAAAGATAGAGAGAATACATATAAAATGGTAGCAACCAATCAACTAGGGTTTTATTCTTCTTAATCTCCCCATATACATCAAGAAAAGAGTCTTGTATAGACTCGAAAATAAAAGAAAAAATATAAAATAATATATTTTTTAACTAAAAATTAAAAATGTTAAAAATATTCTTCTACTAGGAAAGAGAACCCTCCATATCAATTTTCAGCCAAAGCAGAATATGTTTACTATTGGTCTTGAGAGTGGAGACCCAAACCTAGAATTAAAATCAACAAACACATGAAAAATAAGCAAGATAGACTCCACCACACCCTGGTGTGGTGTCTTCCACACCCTGGTGTGATGTCTTCCACACCCATATGGCAGGGTGTGGCAGAATCTATCCTGTTTGTTATGGGTGTGGTGTCTGCCACACCCTGGTGTGGCAGAATCTGTCCTGTTTATCATGAGTGTAGTGTGTGCCACACCAGAGTGGGACAGACTCACTTTAGAATTCTAATCTGTTTGGGATTGTGTTTTGATATAAATAGAAACACGTCCCTCTAGGGTTTATGAGAGAAAAAGAACACGAAAAAGAGGGTTTTGAGGGCTCTTTGAGATCAGAAATCTTAGAGAGAGAGGCCAATTGCAAGCATTGTAATCTTTTTCAATTAATCAAAGAATTGTGTCATGTGGCTCCCGAGGACGTAGGCACATTGCCGAACATCGTCAAATCTGGTGTGTTCTTTCATGTTCTTATTTCTTGTAAGTTTTCATATTTGATTTGTGATGAATTTCTTTCTTGCTCAACTCTCAAATATAAGATTCAGAAGGGTACGGATTCGATTTAATTGTTTCGAATCCCCAATAACTGGTATCAGAGTTTCGTTCAGCAAATTTGTGAGAAAGAGCCATGGCAGAGGAAATCAAATCTAAGATCGAGAAGTTTGAAGGTTCATGTAGGCGTATAAAATTACCTATAGGTCCCTTAGCTTAGCTCAGCACGATGATTCGACAAAATAACGGACATTCGAGCGACGAGGCGACGAGGCACGCAAGCAACGGAATACGTTCGCGTGCGGGACCAAACCAACGGTTCGGAAAGTTAACGAGTCGTCCAACAACAAAACGGACTTGAACTCAAACACCGAAGCGGAGCTACTGCCAAATGAAGATTCGGGGAATCGAATCAAGACCTGAACGAATCAACGAAAGGTCGAGGCGACAAGGCACACGAACAATGGAACACGTACGTACGTGGAATCGAACCAACGTTTCGGGGAATCACCGAGTCATCTAAACAAGAACGAACTCGGTGATATAACGATCGAATCAAGACCAATCCCGGACTTGGACTCAGAAACGGATTAACTGCCATATTTGGAATCGAGTCAATTCCAGAAACCGAATCAAACCCGAACGACGGAGAACCGGAAACACCGGAAAACGAC
>BQKN01064737.1:436160-449168 GCA_022839385.1 Asparagus kiusianus
CATAAAGTTGTTGTCAAAGTTGTAACAGAATCATCAATGAAGAATAATGCAATTTCCCGCACGAACAGTTCAAACTTCACCTACTGGAAGTCACAGATGGAGGACTATCTATATCAGAAGTATTTGTATTGCCCGTTGATGGGCAAGGATAAGTGACAGAAGAAAGAGAAGTCAGACGATGATTGAGAGATACTAGATAGGAAGGCTCTAGGATAAATCTAGTTGTCGCTCGTCAAGATAGTCGCACACAACATATTGAAGGAGAAGACGATGGTAGGGCTTATGGAAGTGCTCGCGAAGATGTACGAGCAACCGTTTGTAGCAAACAAGGTGCATCTCGTCAAAAATCTTTTCAACCTCAAGATGACAGAAGGACGGTCCTTCACGATGCACCTCAGTGAGTTCAATACGATTGTTGATCAACTTATATATGTGGACATCACATTTGATGATGAAAGTGCAAGCCATATTGATTCTATCGTAGTTGACAGATAGTTAGGCAGGTTGTGTGACGGTAATCAATAATTTGATAGGGAAAGAGAAGCTAAAGCTGAGTGAGGTTGTTAGCATGATTCTATCCGAGGAGGTTAGATGGAAATCATCTAAATCAGAAGGTTCAGCTTCAGCTCTAAGTTTCTAGCAGAGAGACAGAAGCCAGAAGAAAGGAAATCAGAACAGGAATCGGTCGAAATCAGTAAAGAAGAGGTCGAACTCGAAGGTTAGGCCTATCAAAGAAAAGTGTTGGAACTACGTCCAGGAAGGCCATATGTCTTCAGTCTACAAAAGTCCAAAGAAGGATGTGGGTGAGTAGGAGGCTCATATCATGCATGATGCTTTGATCCTTGCTATGGACAGCGATTCGGATTCTTAAGTCATTGACTCAGGAGCCTCTTTCCATGCCACTACTAATAAGAAGGTTCTTCAAAATTATATAGCAGGAGACTTTGGAAAAGTGTATTTGGGGGAAAATGAGCCATGTAATATTGTTGGAAAGGGTAACGTGCAGATTCAAATGAAGGGCTCTAAGTGAAACATAAAGAACATGAGACACGTACCAAAGTTGAAGAGTAATCTTATTTCGGTAGGACAACTTAGAACAGAAGGATACGTTTCGACATTCACCAGGGATTCATGGAGGATCTCTAACGGTACGATGGTTGTTGTCTGAGGTAACAAAATAGGAATGCTCTACCTCATCTCACATGTGAGTGACACCCTCGTAATTGTAGCTGGCAAAGAGAGTACGGATCTGTGGCATAACAGGTCACATGAGCGAGAAGGGAATGAAAATTCTACATTCACAGGGAAAGCTAACCGGGATCGATTCCGTGGAAGTCATGCAGGGTTTGTAAAGACTGCATCTTTGGGAAGCAGAAGATGGTTAGTTTCCAGAAGGGTGGAAGACCACCTAAGGCTCAGAAGCTAGAGTTGATTCATACAGATGTATGGAGTCCAACCGGTATCTTCTTTTGGCGGTTCGAGATACTATATCACCTTTATCGACGATCACTCGAGGAAGGTGTGTGTTTACTTCATGAAGCACAAGTCAGAGGTGTTCGGAGTCTTCAAGAAGTGAAAGGCCATGATGGAGAACGAAACAGATCTAAAGGTGAAGGATGCGGTGCATGCAGGAGAGGACTACTCCAGGGACACCACAACAGAATAGTATTGCAGAGAGGATGAACAGAACCTTGACGGAGCGTGCCAGGAACATGCGATTACATGCAGGTCTGCCTAAAACATTTTGGGCGGATACGGTGCATACGGTGGCTTACCTTATTAATCATGGGCTATCAGTTCCATTGGATTTTGGGATTCCAGAAGAGGTTTGGAGTGGCAAGAAGGTCAATCTCTCACACTTGCGGGTATTTGGCTACGTGGCTTATGTTCACATCAGTGACCATGTCAGAGACAAACTAGAGGCTAAGTCACAAAAGTGTACATTCATTGGATACGACATTGATGAATTGGGGTATCGTCTTTGGGATGAGAAGAACGGGAAGATCATCAGGAGCTGAGATGTCATATTCAATGAGTAGGTGATGTACAAGGATAGAGAAATTGCCAAGGATAGCAAAAGCAGTAGGAGCAGAACTTCGGATGCAGGTGAATCCGAGTACATGGGCAGATAGGGGTGATGATGTTTGTTCTGACCGAAGAATAGAGGAGGTTCCAGGTCCAGAAGCAACTACCTAGGGTGTGGAGCTTAGGAGGTCATCCAGGGTATCCAAACTGAATCCTAGATATCTTTCATCTCTTGATTACTTATTGTTGATAGATAGCGGTGAACCGGAGTACTATGAGGAGGCTATGCAAGTGAGTGACTCTCAACAGTGGGAGCATGCGATGCAGCAGGAGATGGATTCTCTACTCACTAACGAGATATGGGATTTAGCCCAGCTACCTGCATAGAAGAAAGCTTTGCATAATAAATGCGTCTACCGAGTCAAGCAAGAGAGTGATGGAAGCAAGAGGTACAAGGCCAGATTAGTTATAAAGGGGTTCCAGCAACGGGAAGGAGTGGACTACACGGAGATATTTTTCCTGTTGTAAAGCTCACAACCATCAGAGTGGTGTTGAGCTTGGTAGCTGCAGAAGGCCTCTTTCTTGAGCAGTTAGATGTGAAGACTATCTTTCTTCATGATGACTTAGATGAAGAAATCTACATAAAGCAGCCTGTTGGTTTCATTGAAGAAAGAAAGGAAGAGATGGTGTGCAAGGTCAAGGAGAGCTTATATAGTTTGAAATAGGCTCTGAGACAGTGGTACAAGAAGTTTGATAACTTCATACAGAATAATGGCCACAGAAGATGCAATTCAGATCATTAATGCTATTTCAAGAGATTCGAGTCCAACTTTATTATATTGTTATTATATGTTGATGACATGTTAGTAGCAGGACCGTATTTAGAGGAGATAAACAGTTTTAAGGAGCAGCTAGCAAACGAGTTTGCAATAATGGATCTGGTTGTAGCGAAATAGATTTTAGAGATGCAAATCAGTAGGGATGAAGCTGAAGGGACATTAAGGTTGAGCCAAGCTGAATATATCGAGAAGGTACTTTAGAGGTTCAATATGCAGAATGCTAAGGTTGTTAGCACACCTCTTGGAAGCCAGTTCAAGTTATCTGAGGAGAAATCACCTAAAACAGATGCAGAGAGAGAGAGCATATGAGCAGGGTGCCATATTCTTCGGCCATTGGGAGTCTCATGTACGCGATGGTTTGCACGAGATCGGACATTACCCATGTAGTGGGAGTTGTGAGTAGGTTTGCAAGCAATCCAGGGAAACAACATTATGAGGCTGTGAAGTGGGTATTGCGGTACCTGAGAGGGACAACGAACAAGACACTATGTTTCAGGAGGAAGGAGTTGGTGCTGTAAGGATACGTGGATGCGGACTTCGTCGGTGATCATGATACGAGGCAGAGCATCATGGGGTATGTTTATACTTTAGCGTCGACAGCAGTGAGCTGGGTCTCACGTCTGTAGAAGATTATAACTTTATCTACAACCGAGATTGAATATGTCGCGGTGACTGAAACAAGCAAGGAGATGATTTGGTTGGCTGAATGTTTGGAAGAGTTGGATCTGAAGCAAGGGAGATGAGTTCTTTATTGTGATAGCCAGAGCGCTATACACCTTGCTAATAATCCAGTTTATCATGCCAGAACGAAGCATATCGACGTACGATACCATTTCATACGCTCGCTGATCGAGGACGGGAAGTTACATTTAGAGAAGATTTTGGAGAGTCAAAATCCGGCGGACATGTTGATGAAGGCAGTCACCATAGAGACACTGGAATTGTGCGCAACTTCAGTTGGACTTCATGCGCAGGAGATGAAGGCGGAGCCACACTAGGAGGATCGTTGGGATCGTCACGTTGCTGATGATTGAAGATTGGATTTTTCCAAGTAGGAGAAGATGCTTGCGAAGAAAGCGGAGTTCGAGCGAGCTCATTGATGGTGTTTAGTCTCCAAGTGGGAGATTGTTGGTCTTGAGAGTAGAGACCCAAACCTAGAATCAAAATCAACAAACACGTAAAAAATAAGCAAGACAGACTCCATCACACCCTGGTGTGGTGTCTGCCACACCCATGTGACAGGGTGTGGCAAAATCTGCCCTGTTTGTCATGAGTGTGGTGTCTGCCACACCCTGATATGGTAGAATCTGCTCTGTTTGCCATGGGTGTGGTGTGTGCCACACCAGGGTGTGGCATGTGCCACACCAGGGTGTGGCAGACTCGTTTTAGAATTCTAATCTGTTTGGGATTGTGTTTTGATATAAATAGAAACATGTCCCTCTAGGGTTTATGAGAGAAAGAACACGAAAAAGAGGGTTTTGATGGCTCTTTGAGATGAGAAATCTTAGAAAGAGAGAGCCCAATTGCAAGTATTGTAATCTTCTACAATTAATCAAAGAATTATGTGGTGTGGCTCCCGAGGACTTAGGCACGTTGCCGAACCTCGTTAAATCTGGTATGTTCTTTCTTGTTCTTATTTCTTGTTAGTTTTCATCTTTGATTTGTGGTGGATTTCTTTCTTGCTCAACTCTCAAACACAAGATCCGGAAGGGTACGGATTCGATTTGATTGTTTCGAATCCCCAACATTTACCTCTCCAAATTGGACAGTCAAACAATCCCTAAAAAAAACCTTTTATCGCGACTTTGAGGCCCAAAATTTTTTTTGAGAGAAAAACAAGGGATATTCCCCGTTTATTTATAAAACAAAAGTGTCATTACAAAAAAAAGGATACGAACTGTATCCATATAAGCTAGTAGATAGAAAAAGTAATTTCTCTAACTAGGGATGTATGACCTTCTTCTTTCAAACATCTATGAAGATGAAGAGAGGGCCTTACCGTCATTCACCGTTGACATAGATATAGGAAAGAACCAAAACCGGCCATACATATAGTAGAGAGATTTCTGCATCCCCTGTGACGAAACTACCCATTTTATAGAGTTATTTCTGTTCACAAAGAAACCTTTCAACGAACCCGCACCAAACGGGAATCGACCAATTGAACTGGAAACAACGAAGGTACATTAATCAACTGATCACGCACCCAAGCCAAAAAAACAGTCAGTGCTCCACTTGCAGTGTGTGTGCATGTGAGCCTGCGGTAGCGCTCAAGATGAAACCCAAGCGCTTGAATAGTCGCAGTTGCGGCGCTGGGTGTAGTCCCCAGAGAAGTCTGCATATACTTCAACATTAACAAATCTTTTCCGAGCAAAAGCCATAGATCTGAGTTTGAAGCTAGGAATTTGCTAAAAGAACTCTGCACCCCTTCAGCGCACGGGTTAGCATT
This sequence comes from Asparagus kiusianus, assembly GCA_022839385.1. NCBI lineage: Eukaryota > Viridiplantae > Streptophyta > Magnoliopsida > Asparagales > Asparagaceae > Asparagus > Asparagus kiusianus. The sequence continues at coordinate 441,474 of BQKN01064737.1, forward strand.
GCTAATGTTTTCTGGATCCATGTTGATCAAGGTTAGTATATAGCACTGCTGAATGGTACTTATCCATGCATAAATATGTGGTCCAGGCAAAGAATATATTTTTTTCTCAAATCTTATATCTGTGTTGGTTACTTTTAAGGAGGCACTGTGACATTCCTAAATAAAATCTGAAATAAATACAGTTAAATGCAGATAGACCCCTAAGAATTGTCCAATCGTGGAGAGACTCCTTGTGGTTCTAATTGTGTAGATATTAGACCCTCTGAGTGAATTTGAGTCAAAACAAAAATTTATAACGGCGAATAGACTTCTTTTTTTTAACTTCTTAAAAAAGTCAGAAAATTTCACCAAGGGGTCTGTCCGCAATTAATTTTCTGGATTATGTTAATTATTAAGTAGTTGGAATAAATCATACCCGTCCTAGATATTAATGTACAACTATGATTCAAGAAGTTGTCTCTTGGGGTGGGGGGGGGGGGGAGGTTATTCGTTGGTGTAATTTGGGGGATAATGGGGTAATTTGTGGAACATCAGTTTTTGGTGTTATTGGTTGGGGTAATTGGAACTGGAGTGAACTTTTTAGTGTTATTAGTTTGTTGGTGTAATTGGGGGACAAAAACCCCACTTTCCCCCAAATTATCCCAGCTATAAAAACCAATGCTCAGCCAACCCTGAAAATTTACCCAACTTCGTTTGCTGGAACAAAATTACCCCACTTCGTTCCCACCCCGGTTCCCCACCGTTCTCAAAATTTGGGTCGAGCCAGCTTGAAGACGAATCCGCCCTCGTCGATCTCGTCTTCGAATGGCCGAGATTTGAACGCGACGGATCTTGAAGACGACGGCGACGAGCTTGAAGACGACGACGACGGAGGCGATCGCCCAAAACCCTAGTCGCCGTGAGAGACGACTCCGACGATAAGGACGACGACGGCGAACTTCAAGGAGGTAACTTTTCGTTCTTCTCACTTATTAATTTTATATTCCTTTTTCTTCATCTTTATTATTTTTTTCTCAAAATTCTTTTTTTTTGGTTTTTTCTCATTTTGAAATAAAAGGGGTTCATCTAGGGTTTTTATAATATTGATTTCTTGTTACTAGACACTAGAGCACTTGCCATCAATCAATCTGATTGAACTATGCAATGAAGCGAAAATTGAAATAAAAGGGGTTCATCTTCGTATTCAAGCTCGTTCGCTCGTCGCCATCTCCTCCGCCTCCTCCGCACCATCGCGATGAGTTCAATCCTTAGGGTTTTGGTTTGGATGCTTTGGTGCGGCTTTGATGGATCTAAGCTTTGGTTAATGGCTTCGTTGTTATTTTACAGCAGGTGGACGATGAGATGCTGGTCAAGAACTCGGAATACCCAAGGTCATCAGCTGATGGAAGGTAAAGTTATTTTTTGCTAAAATTTTGATGAAATTTTGATCCAATTTTGACGAAGAGATACATAAGTTTTTATGCTGTGGAGAGAATAATTTACTGTTAAAAGAGAATGCAAATACAAGTCTATAATTACTTGTTCAGCGTTAGGTAAACATGCCATTACAGTGAAATGATAATGCATATCTCAACTCCTTTGTAAAACTTAACATGTTGTCATAAAGTTGAGCAGCACTTGATGATTTTCCATATGTCAGAAATTTGTGTGATGTCCAGTGTCATTCATCTCGAATTGAGATGTATGTAAAATACATTCCTAGTCAATTTTAGAGTTGTGATTTTTGCTAGCCTACTTTTGGTCTGTTATTGCGGGCTGTGTAGCAGTTTGATTTTAAACAAGTTTATGGGTATGATGAATGATAATTGAAATACATGTTTTCATTGCATTTCAGGTCCGTGATCACATAATGCGCAACTGTATTATGCTTTGGTTAAATAAATTATGTAGAATTACATGGATATATCCATAATGTTGAATGTTAGAAAGCCCAAAAATCTTATGCTTTTATAATTTAATTCATTATACTAGTTCCTGGTCTTGTAAGTTACATGTACACTAACATGCATGGATTCTGATGAAGCTGAACCTTGCCTGAATCCGTACTTCCCATTTCAGGCGAGGTTCAGGTTTTAAGTCTGGGTGGCTATAATGAGTTCATATTTGAATGATTCAATCCGCATGATTCAGTTAAAATTAATGTTGCAATCACATTTGGCACTTGAATGATCTATTCTATGCGTGGGAATGCTATCCATGCATCACGATGAAAGAGTTTGCCAACATATTTGCAAATCTTATATTTACTTATATATATTTACTTGTATATTATTGATGGAAGCACATGTATCATCTCATATGGCTTGGGTGTATAAGATTGACCATCGTGCTCAAGGTAATGAGTTCATATTTGAGTGTATAAGATTGACCATCATGCTCAAGGTATATGTCCCTCAAGCTTACTAGTTTGGTTTAGTGACATGAACCTCATTTTAGTCCCTGTTAAGTTGCTTTTTGTCTAGAATTCAGCGTGGATACGGTAGGAGTAAAAGTAAATATTCTTGGATTCTAATGAGAAAAAGTTCATTTATCATGTTTTTATATGACGATAATCCGATTTGTTATTTAACTTCTAAAATTCCATCATTGAATTTTCTTTTATTTTTTTTCTCTGTTTACATTTATAGGAATCTTTGAAGACAGAGCGTGAGAAGAAACGAGAAATGTATTTCCCAAAGAGGAAATATGCCATCAAAGCATAGAGCAGCATATGGACTTTTGTTTTTTTTGCTATGTTCTTCAGATTTTGTTATGAGACTTGTCCGTTTGCAACTTTTACATTATGGGAATCCTGTAGTTGTTGATCATCTTCGAAATTTCTCTTTTATATTTTCTATGCTTTATGTGAGTTGATGAGTTATGTGAGGTGTATTATCTTGGTGAGTTTTTGTACATGTACATGTTCTGTATTAAATCTATTTTGCATTGGATAGTTTGTGTTATAGGGAGTCCTTCTGAATAGCCTTAAAAGTCCATACAACATTATCTTATACCTTATGAATAGCCTTAAAATATTTAAAGATTGATTAATATTGATATTATTAATATTAATTATATTATTTGTAATATTTTATATTAAAATAATCGTAAAAATAATATTATTGTATATTATAACTATTATTTATTTAATCATTTGATGTTATATCAAGTTAAACTTGAATTTAATTGAGCTATAAATATAATATTATAAAAAGATGTCATACAAATTATCCCACTCAAATTGTCTCATTACCCCCACTTTACCCGACTTTATCCCACTCAAATTATCCCATTGGGTAAAATTACCTCATTGGAACAATTTACCCCAATTTACCCCAAATTACACCAATGAATAACCCCCCTTCCAACCGCCGGACTTATTCACAACGCACATATCTAATGCTAAATATTGTAACCTCAACAAAAGAACCAGGGACTTTGTAGTCAGCAAAAATATGATTACGCTTAGTTGTTAGATTACCTACAGCATCAAGCAAATCTCTAATCATCATTAGAAAGCTACTCTGTCTGTACATGTCTTCTATAAATGACAAAAGGCAAATAATATTTGTAACACAGCCTGCACTCAAAACCCTAGAATCTCTCAGATCATATTCGTGAGTCATTTGGTAGATTTTTCGATGGAAGGAGGAGAATCTAGATTGGCTTCACATTGTTATGTTCTTGAGATCCCTCCGGTATCAAATCTGACAAATTTGCAGCAAGAAGAGAGCCTTCAGGGTTTGATCCAGGGTCCTAATTGTAACCCTAATTTCAAGCCTTGGTCCAATGAAGAGGTATATATTAGCACAGTACTGTTATTTTAAGGTGATTATTTCTCATTTTATTTGGATCTTGGTATGTTTGGTTCATATGATCATCAGTTGGAGACCTCAGATCCCAAAGATGTTAGCAACTCATGGTATGTTTCTCTTCCTAGATCTTTCTCTTTCTTTCTCTCTCTAGCTAGATTTAACAAGTTATCTATTTTCTAAATTCCACTTTAATTAGTGGCTAGTGGAATTTGAACCGGGATTTTTCTCTTACACCATGTTAAAAATGTCTTCGCTACCACATCAAAACTCTGAAGTTTTGGTGAGGACTGAGCTATAATTTTATATTCTAACATCAATTAATATTGTATCTTTATTGATTATGATCCTAGGTGGAAGAGATCGAGCTTGGGTGTTGAGAAGGGGAAGATGAGGATGAGGAGGAAGATGAGAGAGCCAAGATTTTGCTTTCAAACCAGGAGTGATGTGGATGTGTTGGATGATGGATACAAGTGGAGGAAATATGGGCAAAAAACTGTAAAGAACAGCCTTCACCCCAGGTTTTTCATGTTGCTTTTCAAGTTCTTCCTTTAAACCCTAAAAATATGTAGAATAAAAAAGAAAAAAAAATGGATGCACCATAATTCGTTTGCTGAAAAAAAATAATGTATCTGTTGAAATCATTGCAAATTAGATATTTCCTTGTTAAATCTTTTTCCCTCTCATTTTTTTCATTGATCATTATAGGAAGGACGATATTATTTGTGACAGAGTCACCACCAAATGCAAGTTTGGTCGTTCCTTCATGATGATGCAAAGCATTGTTCACTGTAGTATTTTTGTTTGTTCCCCTCATACAATATTCTTTGCAGGATTTTCCATTTGAGAGATATATAGCATCTCAGTAGAGTTTGAACTGTACAATCATTACGTCTTGAACCATATATATGTTTCACTATTTTGAATCAATTATACAGTTACTAAAAAAACTCTCAAGAACTTCAATTGTATTGTTAGTTTTTAGTTTCAGAATGTTAGGATTGTTGTTAATTTGTCACTTATATGTAAGTCTAGAGAAAGAAAGAGGGCCTTCTTCTTGTACTCAGATTGGAGCTTCCTAAATTTTGCTATGATTTTTGGTATTTGGCAAGATGATAGAGAACAAAATGAAAATGTACATATTCTTAAATGTGCGTAAAAATATATGTGCGACCAATTACAGAGAATATTTGTATATTATCAATCTGTTATAGTTTTTTCTTAGAAACAGGAGGCAACATATATGGGTTAAGCTTCATGTAGAAGAGTTCCATGAAACATTATTCAATTTGAGGATTATAGGTACTACTTAACCTCACACTAAGTCTCAAGAAATTTGAGTTAGTGATAGTTTTGATTCGTCGTCATTGAGAACTTGATATACATATATATTTAATTCTATGCTTGCTTTTGACGTCACATGCATCATAATACTAAACGTTCATTTAAAAACCTACTTATGTACTATCAGTACATTGTAATTTTCCCTCATTGCCGAGTTTACTCTATTTCCTTATATATGTACTAAATAATAAGAATGCATCCTCAGTTTCAATAGAGGTCTCACTATCTTATATCATACTATTTATCTTCATGTACATTGTAGTTTCTACCTTAATATATAGGAGGAAGATTTCAGAGTACCTTGATGGTTAACTAAACTTATTATTATTCTTTCTATCTTTTCTTCTGATTACAGGAGCTATTTTCGGTGCACACATCATAATTGCCGAGTAAAGAAAAAAGTGGAGAGATTATCAGAAGATTGCCGCATGGTTATCACCACATATGAGGGCAGGCATACACATACTCCTGATGATACTAACTCATCAGAACCTGAATGCTTCAGCTCATTCTAGCAATTTGATGTATTATAATATATGACACCTTATATTGATTAAAGTGATGTAATATGCTATCGTCATGTATTTAATTTCGGGAAAATACTTTTGATGATAAACCTTTTTTTTTTTTGCTCTGAAAGTTCTAGTTGATTTCCTTTTTTTTTATTTTTACTTGAACTCTAAATTTCCTTACTACATATGTGAGGCTGGCTTTTATCCCCGTGCGTATCTATGTTGTTATTTTTTTTACTTTGAATTCAAGAACCACCAAACACTACTCTTCCACCGAACCCAAAAACACTATTCCACCAACCCTTTTGAAGGCTATAAATAAAGGAGAATAGTGAATGGTTAGAGCATCGAACAGAGATTCAGAACAGAGAGAAAAAGAAAGAGAGACTTGAAAAGAAAAAGAAAAAGAGAGTTTTCTTTGAGTGTTCTCTTCTTTGTGTGAGTTTAGTGAGACATTAGAGTGATCACCCTTTGTAATTTTTTTGTGATTAGTAAAGTTCTCTGCTGTTCTCGCCCGTAGACATAGGTCATACTGACCGAACCATGTTAAATTCTTGTGTGTTGTTCTCATTGTCTCTACTGTATTTATTCAAAATGTTGTTATTTAACCACTCTTGTATAGACATCTTCTATGTCTGTGAAGCCCCCCGCTGTAACAAACTGGTATCAGAGCCTAGCTTAGGTGCGTGTATTTGCTTATCATATGCTTTGTGGCTGCCACCAAAAATGAATCCTCCACATCAGAAAATAAGTTAGATTATTATTTACTTTTTAAAAACACTAGACACTATTCATGAGTATGATACTATTCATAAGTACTAATACTATTCACAAGTAGGGCACTGTTCACAAGTACGGTTACTACTTATAACTTCTGCAAAATAAAAAGTGGAGAAATTCGATGGGAGAAACAACTTCAGTTTGTGGTGAGTAAAAATAAGGGCTCTCCTAGTACAATAAGGACTATTCAAAGTCTTGTTCGGAAAGGATAAGTTGCCGGAATCTATGCCCGATAATGAGAAAGAAGAGCTAGAGATGAAGGTGCATAGTACCGTACAACTCTATTTGGTCGATGAGGTCCTACGCGAGGTTGCCAATGAAGATACCACCGTCGGCTTGTGGCTCAAGTTGGAGAGCTTGTACATGACGAAATCTCTAACGAACAAGCTCTACTTGGAGCAACGCCTCTTCATCCTTCGCATGAAAGAAGCTTTACAGATTAAAGACCATTTAGATAAACCTAACACTATTCTTATGAATTTAAAGAATATTGATGTTAAAATTGATGAAGAAGTTCAAGCGCTTATTTTGTTATGTTCATTACCTCCTTCCTACGAGAATTTTGTTAATAGCATGTTATACTGTAGAGATACACTTTCTTTGGAGGATGTCAAATCAGGCTTATATTCAAAAGAGTTAAGGCATGAAGTGTCTGTCGTAGGAGGAGAGGATCAAACTGAAGGCTTAGTTGCTCATGGTCGTCTTAAAAAGGTTGTTGGTGGTAGAGGTATATCTAAAAATATGTCTAGATCAAAGTTCAGGCTAAGAGAAAATGTTGAATGTTATTACTGTCACAAGTACATGCACATAAAACCTAATTGTCCAGCGTTCAAAGCAAAAGATAATTCACAGTCGAAGTCTAGGGAGGTGAAACCTTCAGTTGCCACTGTAACTGAAGAGTCTTCTAGTTCACATAAAGTTCTTTCAGTTAGTGCTACTACTCATTCACAAGATGAATAGGTCCTTAATTCGGGTTGTTCCTACCATATGTGTCCGTATAGAGATTGGTTTGTCACATATCAGTCTATCAATGATGGGAATATCTTATTAGAAAATAACATGCCTTGCAAGACTGTTGGTATTGGATCAATTAAGATTAGAACCTATGATGATATTATTAAAACATTAAGCAATGTCTGACATATACCAGAGTTAAAGAAGAACGTCATATCTTTAGGCACCATTGACTCAAATGGTTTTAAGTTTTCGACTGAAGGTAAATGTTCGTGCGGGAAATTGCGTTATTCTTCATTGATGATTCTGTTACA
>BQKN01064737.1:464168-497239 GCA_022839385.1 Asparagus kiusianus
GATCTTTGTAACGCATAAAGTTGTTAACTGAGATAGCAATGACATCAATGAAGAAAGACTCGATTTTTCCCGCGAACATGGGTGAACTTCATCTTTAATGATGAGCCTTGTTTTTGGGTGAACTTCATCTTCAATGACGAGCCTCGTTTCTGAGTGAACTTCATCTTCAATGATGAGCCTCATTTCTGGGTAAACTTCGTCTTCAATAATGATAAAGTTTGTCTTCTGAGGGGTGAAGCGCTGCTTGGCGAGTTTCATCTGTGGATGAACTTTGCCTCGTGAAAGGGATTTATTTCCTAGAGGAGTTTTGTCCCCAGTGATGGCTTCGAATCTCGTCTCCGATGACGAGCCTCGTCTTTAGTGATGAGCTTCGTCTTCTAAAGGATCTTTGTCCCTAGTGACGACCTTTGAACATTGTCTCCAATGACGAGCATCATCTTTAATGACGAGCTTCGTCTTTAATGATGAGCTTCGTCTTCTAGAAGAGCTTTATCCCCAGTGATGACCTTCATCATGTCTATTGTGGGCTTCAATGCTCATTTGTTTCTTGGCATTTTTTAGTGTCTACAAGGCCCCCTTCAAAGTTTTTAAACCTGAATTGGGTTGTATGGGTCTGGAATACTTTGAACTCTCTTGTCTTTGATGAGCTTGGTTTGCATGACAAGCTTGGCCTCTTGGCAAGCTTTGATGCTCCAGGGTGAACTTCGTGGTTCCAGGCGAAGTTTGTCGTTTCTAGGCAAGCCTTGATACTTCGAGATGAAGTTCAGGTATTTGTTGAGTCTCGTCGTTCTATGCGAGCTTTATCAGACGTACGTGGGACTATCAATCAGGTCTTGTCAGCATTAAATACCGCATGCCTCCATCATCATGCTTTTTCAGGTCCGATAAGCAGTCTCCAACTAGAGCCTTGAGATTTGCGGAGCAGTTCTCGGCCGCTGATTTAGTTTTTCCGCCTATATATAAGCGACCGCCTCTGAAAAATTTGGAGACTACCGTGAGCGACATGGTGATGTCTTCTGATGATGAGTTGTGCATGAAAGTATTGGAAGAAACTGAAGTAGAGCAACAAGAGGTCCTTAGACAAACTTGCGGAAGAACTTCGCATTGTCGCCTGATTCCTTTAAGCTCAATCTTCTATTATGTAACCCAACTCTTGTTGCAGCAACTACAATCAACAATCATGGCTTAGGATTTTTAACAAACCCTCATCTATCAACGGACTTGATGTGTCTTTACCAACTATCTTTTGAGTTGGACTAGCCATGCTTTTTCCCTCAGCATGATAAGTTATCGAGATGTTTCTCTTAGGCTTAATGCTAAAATTTATCCTCTATCCTTAGCCATTCAAGGTGTTGGATTAAGTGTTGAGCATGAATACAATGGTTAATCATAGTCAAGTTTGGTTATGTTGTTTAGCGTAACAACTTAACCTAAAAATTTAAAAGCGAGGCTCATCGCATTATAGACCTGCTATTTTGAAGTGATCATTTATAGGAATGACCGGAGGAGTATGATGATATCGTTAATACAATAACGGTCTCAGATTTGAGTAGTGACTCATCGCTTGGTAGGCTACTATTTGGAAATAAGAGGATAAATAGGGGTATATCGCTTGGTAGACCACTATCTTGAACAACATTATTTGCAAGAATGATGGTGTGGAAATAATCAAGTCGTTTAGTGATATGAGAGTATAACGATTATGATTGGAATAGAAGCACATCACATGATAGGACACTATCTTGAACAACTTCATTTGTAGGAATGACAATGTGAAAATAATCAAGTCGTTTAGTAACATAAAATCGTGCTTTCGTGGCTTTGGAGTCCAAGTTTGTATTATTTCTTTAAGATGTTGTCCATTCCGTGAAGGGAGTGATTGCTTCTCATATTTAGTTTTCACAATGTTCCGAAGTTCGTAGCCAATTGATTGGAGATAAATTCTCATCCGACACTTCCAATAATTGTAGTTTAATCCGTCAAACATTAGAGGACGATTTGTAGAATGACCTTCTTTAAATTTTGAAGTTGAATCCGGTGATGATGTCATTTCTTCAACCTTGCTCTGATACCAAATGTAGGATCTGATCTAATCATACTAAAAACACTAGAGGGGGTGAATAGTATTTTATAAAATTTTATGCAAAGTAGATAATAAATTGCAAAGAAGAAATGACAATCACAGAAAATCAATAATACAAGCACAAGGATTTATACTAGTTCCACCTTCCAGGTGTATATCCAGTCCCCAAACAAATCCCGCTTGAGAGTTTTCACTATAATTTTGAATAAACTTACAAAATCAAAACTCAAACCTGACCAATTTGCAAGACCATGCAAATTGCAACTAATCTCTTCACCAAGAGATAACACCTCTCACACTTGCGAGACTCCTTTCCTTGAATCAATGTACAAATCTCATATAAGCCTTGATAAGTTTGTGATGTGCAACAGTGGCTTATAGACTCTTTTGTTCTCTGAATTCTTTTAAAAATCTTGTATAAATAAAGATGAACAATTGTTGTTGCAGAATTTTATTTTTCTCAATACTCAAGTAAAAAACAGATTTTCTTTCACTTGAGTTTCATAAAAATTCAATCTTATTTGTATATTTTCGTGGTCCAAAATTCTGAACTTCTAACCTATTTATATCCCTTGAAGAGACACATTTTTTAACTCATTAAACGGATATAAACGGCTAAAAAATATTTCAAATTCAAACCTAAAACGTTCAGAAAAACTATCTTAGTAGTCGACTACAATGATCATTAGTCGACTACTCTGTACAACAGAAAATATGGAATTCAAAAATTAAAGCTGAGTAGTCGACTATAATCCTTAGTAGTCGACTATTCTGTAAAACAAACTTTAATGCTCAGTAGTCGACTATAGTTAGTTGTAGTTGACTACTCTGTAAAACAGAAGTTCTGTAAATCAAAATTCAAAGCTGAGTAGTCGACTATAATTCTTAGTAGTCGACTACTCTGTAATTTTACAAAAACTTATATTCTGATATTAGACTTTAGTAGTCAACTACTAATCTAATTAGTCGACTACTAAGGGATAAAAAAATCAAGTAAGAAATATTTTAGACTCAATGATTACCTAAAAACTCTAATGGTTAACATAGGGGATTTCTATTGTTAACCAACACATTAAGCCTGTGTTAATGTGTTCTAATCCCTATGTGTGTGTATATGTGAGTGATCAAGGCTTGTACAATATTTCTAAGTAAAGAAAATATAAAAAATTACATTGATACATAAGCTCTTCATCTTCTTTACTTCTTAATGCCTTGAACTCATTTTGTACTTGTTCATGTTGATAACTACATTGAAATGTTAGTACATATACATAGTTATTGACATTATGAATAAATTGTTATCATCAAAAGTATATCATTAGAACATGATATCCAACATGATTGTAATCTCTATTTGTACTCTCCTTCTCTATTAGTGAGATCTATCCCCTCCTTGCCCCGTGGACGTAGGCACATTGCCGAACCACATAAATTTGATGTCTTGCCTGCTGTGGTACTTGTTTTGATCTCGTTTGTGATTTTCAATTCCGTTGGGCATAACATTATATGCATCTTGAGTTGTATATCAATATCCGAATTGATATAGATTATCCATTTGATGGTTGTCCAAATTGAGTCATGATGCTGAACATAAAGTATTAAAAGAGAATTTTATGATGCTATGGATCAGTAAGACCTTCATGCGAAGGCATTTGTCTTAGGGGTTAGGAGTTGAGGTCTGCATCAACATGGCATCTTCTTTTTATGTTGGCAACTTCTCATCTCTCTTCCTATTTTCTTATGACCTAATTGGATTTGGAGCTGCTTGCTTCGCTACAACTGGAGGGATTGTAACTGCACTCGTATGCATGCAATTAAAATACTCTAGATTGCTATAATGACTTGTTTAGCAATAAGTAATGACTATATTTTTAATAAATAGTACAATTACAACTACAACTATAACTTTTGTTGTATATATGCAGATTTGAGTGTTGTTTATGTTAGTTATCAAACAGGGGGTTTATCTGAGAATTATAGTGGTATTATGTTTCTTAAACTCCTTCAGATGGCCGGTTCTAGAGCCCCATGTTTCTCTCCTGCACATGAAAAGCTCGTGAGAGGCCGGAGTTAGGATCTCTAGTTGTTCCTCCGACGATCAAGTGAGCATTTGAACTTGAGTGGGAAAGTAAGAAATGAGTGGTGATGAAAAATTCAGAGTTGCATGGAAAACAGAAAAATTACCTTAGGATGCACAGCTTTCTTTTATAGTAGATCGGAAAAGAAGATAGGTAACTTCAATCAAGTCTAGATAGGCAGCTGAATCGGTAGCTACCTTACAGGTTTTGGCTGCTAAAGAAGGTGAGTCATCCAGACATTGAATGTGAGAGCGACAACAGGTGCTTAGTGCTGACTATGTCTGATGAGTCATAAAGACTATGGGGGCCAGAGCAATGATGACTCTGACATCGCATTTAAGGTGAGGGTAGTTGGTTGTCGGCAAGGGTTTCGAGGACACACCGTCTTTGTAGTTGTCTGGCTGAAGGCTGACAAACACCACCTTTTTAATCGGCTATGCAAGTTGTCGGCTAGAATGGTAGGTCGAGTGGGGATGTCTGTAGCATCGATTTGGTGGGTAGGCCAATAAACACTATCTTTTTAGTCAGCTATGCTAGGTTACCAGTCTATTAGATAGACCACAGGAGTAGCTCGAGTCGTTCGTCACTGAATACGTCTCATTAGGGAGTGAAGCGGGACACATGTTTGGTCTTCGAATGACGTTAAAGACTCAGTTATTAATAGGCAATAATAAGTGTAAATTCCTAATGTTTTTAAATACAAAAGAAGAAGAATAATAATAAAATAAAATAAAAACTATAATCAGTACAAAAATCTCATCGCCATCTCTAAGTCCCTGCTATAGTGATCTTTAGCGGATCACCTCCACTCGGGCACCATCCTATTCAAATCTTTGTCATCGCTGAGGTTATTACATTGTTCTTATGCTGTCAATTTGATATCTTTCTAGTTCTCGACTTCTTAATTTCTTATTATATTGTGTATCTTGTTTGGTAATTTTTCCCAAATAAATTGGTGTGCATGATTGATGAAATCTAATTGCCTCATGTTGTTGTATTGTGGTGCTATAGTATTTAGAGTTGGCTAAATTTTCCCTAAATTGATTGTATAGAAGATATTTTATATTATGTTGAAGTTCGACATTTCAAATATGACATTTCAAATAGGTATGCTCTATCTCTAGCTTATATAAATGGCAACCTCGACTATGTACCTCAATATTGAGGAAAGATTGGTCATAGCTATCATTTGGTCACAACAATAGGAACAATGTGAGTGAATATTTGATAACAGATCATGCATATGACAAGTATTTTAACATTAATAAACACCATTACGATAATGTCGTATAGAAAAGCTTCTTCTTCTTGGATTTTTACCAACATTTACCACTTTGAATTGTCATCCATAACCCATATTGATTGTTTCCTCAAATTTGCTAGCTAATTAGTTAGCTACCTCAGATAATATCTTTCCTGATATCAATTGGTTGTCTTTCACCTTTAAAAAGTACATGATCCTTCGAAGTACCTACTAGATTTAGGAAAGTAACCTAGAGCAAATGCAATTAGAAGTTAATTTAGACCATCCTCACATCTAGAGATTCTATCCAGAGATTCTAAATATATTTATTCAAAATGAATTGAAATAATTGAAGTTTCATAAAGTATATTTGAACTTTTACTTATTACATAAAAGTATAGAGTTAGTAAAGTGAATGTTGATTCAAAATAAAAGTGAAATATAATTGAAGTTTTCTTGAAGCTATATTTGAATTCTTATATGTACATATTACATAAATCTATATTGCTAGCAAGTGAATTTTCTTCATTATTGATATTTGTATTGTAGGATGAATTTTGCAATAATAAGTTAATATGTATTTTTGTTTACACCTTATTATTTAAATAAAATATAGAATACCTTATTTAATATATATTTATTAAATATAAATTTAAATGAAAAATCATGTGATGTATTTTATAACAAATGTAAGAATGATTAAATAATTAATTTAATTAAAAACATTGCTTATATAGGATAATAGTTAAAATAAATGTCAAAATATTCAAAGATTGATTTAATTTTAATAATAATAATAATAATAATAATAATAATTTGATGTAATAATTAGTTAAATTTGAACTTAATTGATTCATAAATATCATATTCTAAAAAAACACCATATCAATTGTCTCATTCAAATCGTCTTATTATCCCATTTTAACCACTTTATCCTAATTTATCCCATTCAAATTATCCCAATGGGTAAAATTATTCGATTAGGACAATTACCCAAATTTGCTTCAAAATATCCCAATAAATAACCACCCCCCCCCCCCCCCCCCCAAAAAAAAAAGTTAAGGATATCCAAGTCAGGTCAAGTTCAGACCCGATTTATTTAATTTCTTTTTAAGTTTGAATTGTTAATGATGTATTGCGACTTGTATTCAAATTAAAAAATATAACCCAAAACATTTATAAAGGGAAGAATTTCTTATATATAATGAGAAATTGGTGGTACTCTTAAAAACACCCAACACCATCGCCTAAGCGCATAAAACATTGACAGTGTCAATGCTATTTTAATATTAAATTAGAAGAATTCTTATATGATGGATATTTCTACATAAAAACAATCCTCATGAAAATAAATATATCCGAAATTAAAAAATTTTAATTCTAATCAAATATTTGGTAATCTTAATCAATAACGTGTATCATATGTTATTTTAATATTAAATTATAATTCTTATTTGATGGGTTTTTTGTCTATAATTAGAATCCTTATTAAATTAAATCCATCCAAAATTAGAAAATTCTAATAATAATCAAATACTTGGTAGTCTCACTACTGAAAATCTTATTACAACGCTTGGATAAATTCCTGGGTATAAGTTGCAGTAGAAAATATATGAAATCCCTAATCTTATTGATGAGATAACATGGGCTTATATAGGCCCCTATAACTTACAAATAACCCCCTAAACCTATTAATATTTCAACACTCCTCCTCAAGATGGGCGAAAGATATCTACTAAGCCCATCTTGTCACATCCTCTAATCATATCTACTGAGCTAAGTCCCTTAGTCAGACAATCTGTTGTCTGGTCCTTAGTTAAAACATAACTTAACTCCAGTAGTCCATTGTCCAACTTTTCTTTAATGAAGAACCTATCAATCTCGATGTGTTTGGTTCTATCATGCTGTACTGGATTGTTGGCAATACTAATGGCTGACTTGTTATCACACCACAGCTTCATCTTTACTCCTTGATCCAGCTTCAGCTCCACCAGCATACTCTTCAACCATAACAATTTCGCAACTCCCAAGGCCATAGCTCTATACTCTGCTTCAGTTGTTGATCTTGCTACCACTGTCTGCTTCTTGCTCTTCCACAAGACCAAGTTGCTTCCTATAAAGATGCAGTATCCTGAGGTGGATCTCCTGTCATCAGCACAGCTAGCCCAATCAGAGTCACAGTAACCCTCAATGCTCACATGTTCATTCTTCTTGAATATCAGCCCTTTTCCAGGAGCACTCTTCAAATATCTTAGGATTTGGTACACTACGTTAATATGACCCTTCCTCGGATCATGCATGTAGTGGCTCACCACGTTCACTGTAAAAGAGATATCGGGACGTGTATGACTCAAATAGATCAACCTTTCCACCAGCCTCTGGTATCTGTCATGATCAATTGGCTCTCCAGCCTCAGCACCCAGTTTGAACTTCTGATCGATCGGTGTAGTTGCAGGTTTGAACCCTAACATCTCTGTCTCTTTAAGAAGATCCAGTGCATACTTTCTTTGGGATAGGATAATCCCCTCCGCTCCTCGAGCTATCTCTATTCCAAGAAAATACTGAAGCAAGCTAAGATCTTTCACCTCGAATTCCTTACCCAGTCTCACTTTGAGTTGGGCAATCTCCTTCTTATCGTCCCATGTAATAATCATATCATCCACATATACCGCAAGCATGGTAATGTGGCCTTCACTCTGTCGAAAGAACACGGTATGATCGGCGTTAATCTGTTGGTACCCCATACCTATTATAGCCCTCCTGAATCTATCGAACCAAGCACGAGGAGGCTGCTTCAGCCCATAGAGAGACTTCTTCAATCTGCAGACCTTGCCCGCTATCTGATCTGTGTCAAATCCTGGTGGTATCTCCATGTATACCTCTTCCATTAGATCTCCATGAAGAAATATATTCTTCACATCTAGTTGGTATAGCTTCCATTCACCATTTACTACCAGAGAGATCAATGTCCTAACAGTGCTCATCTTCGCCACCGGTGTAAAGGTCTCATCATAGTCGATGCCATATGTCTGACTGTACCCTTTTGCCACCAGATGAGCCTTGTAGCGCTCAACCTGACTATCTGGATTCTGCTTCACCGTAAAGACCCACTTGCATCCAACTGCTCTCTTTCCTTCTGGTAGATTTACTAACTCCCAAGTACGATTCTTCTCAAGAGCCCCTAACTCCTCATGCATAGTCGCTTTCTACTTTGGGTCCTTCTTAGCAACCTGCCAGTTGTTGGGTACAGTAACAGAGTCCAATGATGTAATGAATGCTCCATGTGCAGGATGGATGTTAGAATATGGTACAAACTGGGCAAGATCCTAACTATATCTATCAGGAGGAATTCTCGCATTGCTGCGAGTAGTCCTCCGTACTGATATTGGTGTAGGAAAAGTAAATAGAGGAATGATATCACATTAGGACGAATCTAATGGTGGTGTAGGTGTCTCAGGCGTGGGACATGCATTGGCAAGGGACTTGGCACCAGTGATACTGTAGGTATTATTCTCGCAATTTGCTTTCCCTTCCTACTATAGGTAAGTAGCTCCTCCTGAGCCGTGGGCCTAACACCTCTTGTCTCATTCTCCTCTTCTTCTTCATTCTCCTGCTCCTCCTCAACCAATTCTCCTTTATAAGGAATCGATACAGAAATTGATTTCTCCACATTATTCCCTGGGATCTCACCATTCTCCTCCTCTCGCCTCATACTACCAGTATCGGGCGAGTTACTAACGGATGAAGATACCTTCCGGGTGTAATATGGCTCAAGTTCTCAAAAGTGCACATCCATGCTCACAAACAGCTTCTTCTCCACCGGACTCCAGCAAACATATTCCTTCTAAGTAGCAGAATATCCCACAAAGATACACTTCACCGCTCTTGGGGCAAGCTTCCCGATAGATGGCCTGTTGTCCTTCACAAAGCACACATAGCCAAACACCTTGAGTGGAAGAAGTCCATCATTATCTCCCTTCAACGTCTCACACGGAGACTTTCAATCCAGCACTCTCGAGGGTATTATGTTGATCAGCGCTGCTGCGGTCAATACTGCTTGCCCCCATAATGTTTCTAGGACATTCATGGAGATCATCATACTTCTAGCAACTTCTAAAAGATGTCTGTTCTTCCTTTTCGCTACCCCATTCTAAGCTGGTGTGTATGAGCATGTAGTCTGGTGCTGTATTCCCTGAGCTAACAAGTATTCTCCAAATGCTTTGTTAGTATACTATGTCCTATTATCAGATTTCAATACCTTCACCACAGCGTCGTATTGAGTCTGAGCATATCTATGAAAGTTTTGGAAGCAACCAAACACTTCACTCTTATTTTTCATCAAGTATAACCAAGTAACGTGAGAGAAACAATCAATAAAGGTAACAGAATACTTGTATCCATTCATAGAACTTGTGGAACAAGGCCCCCAAACATCTGAATATATCAGGTCAAATGCACGAGAACTCCTATGACCATAACTTACATAAGAACTTCTAGTAAGCTTTCCAAACTCACATGCATCACACAAGGTTCTGCTTATTTGCTTTCTCAAATAGAGATGGATACAACCTACTTAAAATATTAAAGGATAAGTTTTCCAAATGCTGGTGATGAAGCATCAACATTCTCTCAACACTCATCTCAGATCCTACTCCTGCTCTCTCTATCATAGATACCAATGCTGAGTCCAGCGCTTCACGATCTAGGTACCACAGTCCACTACACCATGTGCCAGTCCCAAGTCTCTGCCCTGTCCCATTCTCCTGGAAGATCACCTTAGGAATGTTAAAAGAAACAATGCATTTTAGTTAGAGTATGATAGCACTAATGGACAAAAGATTGACTGGAAAAGAGGGAGCATGCAAAACATTGGACAAAGTTATAGAATCTTACAATTGACAGTACCCTTACCAACCACTGGCTGAAATGTACCATCAGCTGTTTGGATACTATCAGCCGATGCTATGTGAGTATATGATGAGAACTCACTAGCATTACCTGTCATGTATCGAGACACACCGGAGTCGACTATCCAATCTAATGATCTATCGGGGGACATCGAAGTAAGAGCATATATGTCATCAGTACCTTTGGTCGGATGAGCATAAGTAGCAGTGTTGCCTCTAGCGAAGAACGAAGTGGATGCCTCCTTAGTCCCACTCCTCCTGTCTCCATCTCCTTCTACTCTTTGCTTCCTCCTGAGTATCTCCAGGAGCGCATGATCCTCCTCGGTAAAGACCACCTCAGCTGCTTCCTCTCCCTCTGCTATCATCAGATTCGCCCGGTTGCCTCCTCTTCCACCTCGTCGACCCCCACGGCCACGACCACGACCTCCGAACTGTCCACGTCCACCCGAATCTCCTTCCTTAGGTGTCTTGGTGCAAGCATGTCTTAAATGACCCACTTCACCACAGTTGTAGCACTGCCGAGTCTCCCCCTTGGATCTAGTGTTGCCAGAGTTAGAAGCTGTCAGTGCTGACTTCACCACCGGAAGTCCATCTGTCCCTGCCTGCAGTTTAATGCGAGTCTCCTCCTGAATCATGGCCGAGACTACCTCCTCAAGTGTGGGAATCTTTGGCTGAGCTAGCAGCAATGTAGTCCTCTGAGCAAACTCCGATGCCAGCCCCTTGAGAAACACCATAGTCCCCTCCTGTAGAAAGGCCTCTCGCTCCTTACACTCCGGGTCCTTACATCTGGCCCGAGGTAAGAAGTGATCATAATCTATCCACAGGCGCTCCAGCTCTGTGGTATACCCCTGGACAGTCCTCTCTCCCTGAACTGTAGCGTCGATTTCTCCCTTGATCTGGAACACCCTTAGGTTGTTTCCCACCCCATCATAGGTCCTCCTCAACTTCTCCCAGACATCCATCACCTTCCCGATGCCATCTATTGTGGTGGCGATTGACTGGACCAATGAGTTGAGGAGCCAGATGTACACCAACATATGAGTGGATTTCCACTCATCTCTTCCAACTGAGCCTTCAGCCGGCTCTGTCATATCTCCTGTCAAGTATCCCTCCAGGTTCCTCCCTGCAAGGGTGTATCTTACCTGTCATGACCAACTTAGGTATATAGCTGGTCCATCAAGCTTCAGATCGATGGGTGGAAACTCTAACTTTTTCGTTGTCCTTGTCGCACTCTCACCGGCCGACAACTTCATCAACTGTATCAAAGTTGAGACCTCTGCGGGGTTTAACTTCTTGATGATCTCCTCCATCGATCAGACTTTAGATCAACTACCTATTCTCCTTTTCTTGTTGTGCGCAGTGAAAAATTCGGTAGCACTTCTGCTGCACAACAAGAGTAGGATCTTAACTAAATTCTTGTTTCTCAAAGGAAACAAGAATCGACAGTAATATATCTCAACACGGTGAGATATATACTCTTCCTCTCATCAGTTCAAGGACTGAAATGTCGAGGGAATCGAACAAGTTCCTCTCATCGGTTCTATGACTGAGATGTTGAGGGTATCTAAGCTACAAATCATAGGGCTAGGGTTTGGCGGGTGGGGGGTCGAGACCGCGGGGGGGGGGGGGCTGCGAGACTGGGGGGCAGCAAGGTGGGGGTGGTGGCAGGGGGGTTGCTCCGGGGGGTAGTGAGAGGGGGGCCGCAGCCGGGGGCAGCGAGAGGGGGGGCGTAGCCAGGAGGGGGGGTAGCGAGAGGGGGGAGCATCGGCTAGGGTTTGGGGGTGGGGGCGACGGCTAGGGTTTGGATGGAGGCTCTAATACCAAGTAGAAAATATATGAAACCCCTAATCTTATTGATGAGATAACATGGGCTTATATAGGCCCGTACAACTTACAAATAACCCCCTAAACCTATTAATTTTTCAACAGTTGCAAAATGGTGGAAAGAGGTTGGTACCCAGGGTTTGGGTAAAAATCTGTGATTAATACCTATCTGGCTAATAGGCATTACCCACGATATGTTTTTTTAGGTTCGTGGGTAAATGTTCTTCCCTGGGTATAGCTGGGGGATTTGGATCCTCTCCACTACAAAAAAGTAGTGGAAAGACCACTACTTTTAATCTCAAGTGTTGATTATTTAGTAGGCGGTTATGATACAATTTAAATCTAACACTTACCATACCCACGTGTATTACACTCATTCCTAATTTGCACTAAAAAAATCATAACCATCAACTAGATAATCAATGGCTGTGATTATGTAGTGGTCCCTCCACTATTTTTTTGTAGTAGAGAGGATCCGAATCCATAGCTAGGTACCCACACAATAATAATATTTTAGGTGTAGATCAATACCCAGATATTTGTTTCTTGTTTGAAGGCTATCACCTATTCTCCATAGACTTCGCCCTAGGAAATGATAAAATGCTAAAATCATGGGATAAAGCCATTACATATGATCATGTAGTATCATTTCTTGAGCAATGCTCACTTTTAATTTGCAATATTCCCTGTGTAAACGCTTTTAACAATAATATTTTATTCATGATGGTTTGCCTATTATTAGTTTAATAAATGCAAACAATATAAAACCACATAAGGAAATATTTCATCAAATATGATAGTATCAAACTGAAATATATTCTACAATAATGTCACATGACAGTTTCACACATGTTTACTACAAAAAGCAGTCAAAATATTCTCAAATCTTCCATACTAAAATTAATATTAAAAACTTATGCATAGAATTGGGTATATTAATATTAAAACTTATGATCGAATTTTAGGGTTCACGAAGCGAGAATTTTTTTCCTCTTTTTCACGCTCTAGGGCTTTTCACTGCGAGAGGGTAGCAATTAGAGAAGTGGAAACCACGACAACTACGATTGCATTTTAGAGTCCACGGAGCGAGTATTTTTTTTCATCATTTTTTCCCTTTAGGGATTTTCACCGTAGGAAGATAGAAAATAGAGAAGAGGAGATCATGACAACTGATAGAAATTTAGGATAGAAATTTAAGATAAATTGGACAAAGCCCCCCAAGAACTTTTTGTTGTGTATTTCAAAATACACGAAGACAAATGTTTGGTGTTCCCTAAAAAAATATTTGGTGTTTCCCATGTATATCAACCTTTGGTGTTCTCAATGTTTTCAATCTTTGGTGTTTCCAATGTTTCTACCTTTGGCGTTCTCAACATGGTTTAACCTTTGGTGTTTTCTATGTAGTATAACATTTGGTATTCCATCATAGTTCATCTATAAATAGAGACTTGATCTCCTCAGTTGGAAAAATACTGAAATCACTTAAAATACTTTATGTGCTCTATGTTCCTTCCTGTCAGAGAGAGATATTTGTTGTTCTTTATAGAACATGTTATTGGAGTGCACCTTAACATGTTATCTGTCGTTAAATCCTGTAAGGAAAGACGTCATTGTAGCCTTCTGCACCGAGAATGGGCGAAATCTTTTCTTAAGGATAGTGATTACACGCCTCGGCAGTTCACTTTGTGCCTTGTTCTGGCCATAAACAATTTATTCAACAATCTTAAGAAAAGATTTGTCTAATGGCTGGATCAGAAGATGGTGTCACCAACCTCAATGCTGCAACCACAAACTTCAACGGAGTCTTGACCATCGTTCCGCAGGAGAATTTTTTATCTGGGCGACTTCTCCCAAATACATCGAAGATCGAACATTTCTAGGGAGATCATTTCAAACGCTGGAAGGAAAGGGTTTTTTATGCCCTTGATGTCCTCAGCTATGCTGAATATCTTACCGAAAAGGAACCTCTATCAGGTTCGGTAGATTATGAAGCAAAGCTAGTGGCTTGGCAGAAAGGTAACAAGGTATGTCGCTATACCATCCTATCTACCTTATCAAATGAGTTCTTCGATATTTACTGCTCCTATAAGAATGCATATGAAATATAGGAAAAAATAACAAACAAGTATATTATCGAAGATGCTAGTACATAGAAATATGCTATAGGAAGTTTTCTAAAATTTCGGATGAATGAAGAGAAAGAAGTCTCTGCTCAAATTCATGATTTTCATATACTTATAAGTGATTTAAAAATTGAAGGAATTACCTTACCTGATTCTTTTATTGCTGGATGTTTGGTTGAAAAGCTCCCTGAGTCCTGGGATTATTACAAAAATTGTGTGAAACACAAATGGAAACAAATGTCTCTTGAAGATGTGATTTTTCACATCCATATAGAGGAAAAGAACAGGGCTTGGGGTGTTTATTTAGCTAAGGAATTTGATTCCAAAGCTAATATTGTTGAAGATAACCCCAGCAACAAGTTCAATAAGAACAAAAAGAAGTCGTTTAACAAAAATCAAAAGGACTTGAAGGTTAATAGAGGTACCTTTAAGAAGAAAAGTAAAGGTAATTGCTATATGTGTGTCAAACCGGGACACCATGCTTTTCAGTGCAGGTACATAAAAGATAATAACAGAGACAAAGATGACAACAAAAATCCTCCGAAAGCAAATTTTGCTCAAGGAGATGTTTTCGTGGCTGTTGTCTCTGAAGTCAATCTGGCTGCTAGGGAGAATACTGGGTGGTAGACTCTCGAGCTACTCACCACATTTGTAGTGATGAATTAACCTTCTCACCATACACTAAAGCCAAGAATGGAGAAGAACAAGTCTACATGGGAGACTCTTGTCCTGTTCCTGTCAAAGGGAAATGAAAGATCTATCTCAAGTTGACTTCGGGTAAAACCCTTGCTTTGACTAATGTCATGCATAATCCTGAAATTCGTTCAAACTTGATATCTGTTTCTTTGTTGGGAGAAGCTGGTATTAAGGTGACTTCTGAGGTTGATAAGTTTATGTTAAGCAAGAGCAATACTTTCATTGGTAAGGGTTACTGTAATCAGGGACTATTTATTCTGAATATTCTTGATGTTATAAATGAAAAACCTTCTTCTGCCTACTTGCTTGATTCCTTAGAAATGTAGCATAGTAGATTAAGACATGTTAATTTTCAATACTTAAAACAGATGAAAGCATGTGGATTATTGTCTGAATTTGCTAATATCAATTTTGATAAATGTGAAGTATGTGCTAAAATAAAATCCATAAAGAAACCTTGCAAACCTATTTCTAGAGATAAAACTGAGTTGCTTACCCTTATTCATACTGATCTTGGTGAATTTAGGAGTACTATGTCTAGGAAGAAAGTTTTACTATATTACATTTATAGATGACTTCTCTGGATATACAAAAGTTTATCTTCTAAGAAATAAGAATGAGACAGGAGACATGTTCTGAAATATAAAGCAGAAGTTGAAAACCAACTTGATCGCAAGATAAAGAGACTTAGATCAGATAGGGGAGGAGAATATGAATCAAATCCGTTTCAGGATTTTTGTGATAAACATGACATTATACATGAGACCACTCCTCCATATTCTCCGGAATCTAATAGAGTCGCGGAAAGGAAAATAGAACCCTTAAGAAAATGATGAATGTCATGTTTGTGAGTTCAAGTGCTCCCTTGAACTTGTGGGGAGAAGCTATTTTGTCTTCATGTCACATTCAGAATAGGATACCTCATAAGAAAATTGGAAAGACACCATATGAATTATGGAAAGGCTATACAGCTAACTTAAAATATTTCAAAGTGTGAGGGTGTCTTGCCAAAGTCCATGTGAATAAACCTAAAAAGAGAAATTAGGACCTAGAACTGTAGATTGCATGTTCTTGGGTTATGCTCAAAATAGTGCTACTAGTAGATTTATTGTTATCCAAAGAAATAATAATCTAGTAGCTAAAAAATACTATTAATGAAAGTAAAAATGCTAATTTCTTTGAAGATATTTTTCCTTTAAAAAGT
This sequence comes from Asparagus kiusianus, assembly GCA_022839385.1. NCBI lineage: Eukaryota > Viridiplantae > Streptophyta > Magnoliopsida > Asparagales > Asparagaceae > Asparagus > Asparagus kiusianus. The sequence continues at coordinate 480,327 of BQKN01064737.1, forward strand.
AGCTTTGAAAAATCTAAGGTTCATAAGGACTCACAAGAAGTGGTTTGTGAAGACTCACAACAAAATCCTAAAAATTCTAAAATAGAAATTCGGAGGAGTAAAAGGGAGAGAAAATCCACCAATTTTGGTGATGACTTTTACACATTTCTTTTGGATAATGATACAGTTACCTATAATGAAGCAATATGCTCTAGAGACGCACCATTTTGGAAGAATGCGATCAATTCAGAATTGAATTCTATCATGTCCAATCATACTTGGGAGGTGGTTGATTTGCCCCCTGGTGCTAAACCTATAGGCTGTAAGTGGACCTTCAAAAGAAAGCTTAAAGTTGATGGTTCAATTGAAAAGTATAAGGCTAAGTTTGTAGCTAAGGGGTTCACCCAGAAGAAAGACACATTATTTTGATACTTTTGCTCCTGTAACTAGAATTTCTTCTATTAGAGTTCTAATGTCTTTGGCAGCAATTCATAATTTATTTGTTCATCAAATGGACGTCAAGACAGCTTTTCTGAATGGCGATCTAGATGAAGAAATATATATAAATCAACCTGAGGGTACTATCGTACCAGGAAATGAGCAAAAAGTATGCAAGTTAATTAAGTCTTTGTATGGGTTGAAACAAGCGCCTAAACAATGGCATAAAATTTTGATAATACATTGTTATCCAATGGTTATCATATAAATGATGTAGATAAGTGTGTTTATTTTAAAAGATTTGAGAAATATCAGTATGTCATTATCTGTCTTTATGTGGATGATATGCTCATCTTGATCCCTAGTCTTGAATTAATAAGTGAAACAAAGAAGTTTTTATCCTCCTAATTTGATATGAAGGATCTCGGAGAAGCTGATGTAATTTTTAGGGTTAAAATCCTTAGAAATATAGATGGTTTTACTTTGACTCAAGAACATTATGTGGAAAAAGTTTTGAAAAAGTTTGAATATTATGATACTAAGCCTGTGTCAATACCTTATGAGGCAAATGTTCAACTTAAGAAAAACAATTCACATAGTGTTTCTCAACCCAAATATGTCCAAACTATTAGAAGTCTTATGTACTTGATGAATTGTACAAGACCTAACATAGCTTATGTAGTGGGCATATTAAGTAGATACACCCAGTGTCCTAGTCAGAAATATTTGGACGGCCCTAGAAAGATTGATCAAGTATTTAAAAAGTGCCATTAATTATGGACTAAAATTTGGAAGATCTCCACCAGTATTAGAAGGGTATTGTGATGTAAATTGGATCTAAGATTCACAAGAGATCAAGTCCACTAGTGGTTATGTGTTTACCCTTGGTGGGGGTGCAGTGTCTTGGAAATCATCCAAGCAAAACTTGGTAACTCGGTCTACCATAGAGTCCGAGTTAGTTGCCTTAGATAAGGCATGTGCTGAGGCTGAATGGTTGAGAAACCTTTTAGCAGATCTTCCCATTGATTCTACTCCGCATCCTTCTATGTCTATGCATTGTGACTGTCACACCGCAATTGCAAAAGCCAAGAGTAATATAAATAATGGAAAAAGTAGACACATACATCTAAGACACGCAAGTATTAAGCAGCTGCTATTATCTGGAGTTGTTACTCTAGATTATGTGAAGTCAGAATTAAATTTGGTCGATTCTTTGATGAAACCACTTAATCGGAGGCAAGTGGAAATTACATCAAGGGGAATGGGACTACTACCTAATAAATAGAGCAAGATTAGCGGCAACCCTACCTACGTGATTGGTGATCCCATGAAGTAGGTTCAAAGAGAAAAACAAGTCACTCCTTGTTCTGATAGTACTATTGATTTTTCTATGAGACGTCCCTACCTATGGTGAGATAGTACATTGTATTTATATAGTATATTTTTATATATTTATGTAGTACTTGATAAACTAAGAAAGGATGAGTTAAGCTCTTAATGGAGAGTCCATAAGCCCAATTTGTGGCAATGTATTTTATACACAATTGATGGATATCCACCTATGTGAGTGTAGAACTGGGTCGGTTCTTATGGGTACCTAGGCATGTGCTCTAAAGCACTCATGAAGCACAAGAAGCGCAAGGCCAAAAAGCACACACCCGCATGAACAACAATATAATAAAGGTGCAGTATGGGCATGAGTCCTCTATTTCACGCTCAATGGATATTGGTTCAAAGAATTTATTCTACCATGTTTCTGTGAGATAAGATTCATTGTCCTAAGACTAGTTCAAGTCGAAAGGCACTAGTATCTAATGCATTGTATCTTTGATTTTCTCTGACATTTCCTTTGTTATTCTTGGTTCCATATGATATTAAGTTTTGTGTATTTTTGAAATAGTGGGGGATTGTTGTGTATTTCAAAATACACAAAAAAAATGTTTGGTGTTCCCTAAAAAATGTTTGGTGTTCCCTATGCATATCAACCTTTTGTGTTCTCAATGTTTTCAATCTTTGGTGTTTCCAATGTTTCTACCTTTGGCGTTCCCAACACGGTTTAACCTTTGGTGTTTTATATGTAGCATAACATTTGGTATTCCATCATGGTTCATCTATAAATAGAGACTTGACCTCCTCAGTTGAAAAATACTAAAATCACTCAAAATACTTTATGTGCTCTATACTGAAATCACTCAAAATACTTTATGTGCTCTACCTTCCTTCCTGTCAGAGAATGATATTTGTTGTTCTTTGTAGAACAGGTTATTGGAGTGCACCTTTACCTGTTGTCTGCCGTTGAATCATGTGAGGAAAGACGCCACTGTAGCATTTTGCACCGAGAAAGGGCGAAATCTTTTCTTAAGGACAGTGATTACACGCCTTGATAGTTTGTACGCTTTGTGCCTTGTTCCGACCATAAGCAATTTATTCAACACTTTTACCATTTTACAATTAAACCCCGATAACTTTCAAATCACACTAAACCCTAACAGCTTTTTGAAATTGTAGAAAAACCCCAATAAGTTTTCACATTTTGCATCTCCATAAATTTGAACTAAAGATAACATAAAAGCATTTCGAAATTTGTTGGGGGGGGGGGGGGATTGTAATTTATCCAAAAGATTTTGAGGATTTTTTACAAAATTTACTAGGGTTTTAGTGCGATTTTGAAAGTCCTTGGGGATTGACTACGAATGGTGATAATACTTGGGGGTTTAGTGTAATATACTTCTAAATTAATTTGGAATTGGCAGCTCTTACTAGGATCAAAATTTATCACTACATACTCACAACCATATTCCTGGTTGAAAGTGTTCAGCCACATGCTAGATTGAAAATATCCGGCTAGTAGTCATTACGAATGGATCATCTCTGGATAATATCATTATATTCCAAAAGGATACTACCCACAACACGTTCTTTGGGTAGTGCTACATATACCCAGGACCTTGCTTCTCCGGGTAGAATTTTGTGGGTACAAGACCCTTTTCCAATAGTGTCTTAATCAAATCATAATTATTCATAATCTTAAAAAATCACATAATTATATTTTCAATTCTTTTTAATTATCCAAATAAAATTAGACTGATAATCACTTTTTTAATTATTTTTTTCTTATAAAAAGGAGGGATTAATGGTTTACTATTAAACTTACATTTAAAAGGAAAAACAACTATCATACCGATCTCCTTAATTTTATAAAGATAAATTTCACTAAACCTTCAATAAGTTTAGCAGTTTGGCACTTAGCCTGTAAATTTTCTAAAACCCCCGATAAGTTTCAGAATTTTAGAAAATCACCAAATATTTTAGTTTTTTACGCTTAACCCCATAAGGATATTACCATTTTCTAGTCATCATGTCACCAAACCAAACCGTGCTTAGGTAGGGCTTAATCTAATTTTGTGGTCTAGTTTGGGAGAGGGGTGGGTGTTCGGCCACCTAGCCCAGGAGCAGCCCGGAATGAGAACACTCCCGTCCCAAATCAGTCCCAGTCCATTTTAACCGATTAAAAAGCCAGCTCATAATGGGCTGATCCGATCCGAATTCTGGACCCACTTGGCCGTTGGCCAGCCTTAATATCAAGCAATCGAAAACCTTCCGTTATTTGTTACTTTTTTTCTAAGAAAAAAAATGCAGAATATTAAAACTGTTGAAATCTAAGAGACATTTTGTGGAAATCTAAAAGACAAAATATATGTGGATATTACTTTGTATGTGGACTATTAATTTTATGTCCTTGTGTATTCCATCATGTATCTGTAAATAGTACGATGTATGGAAATAGAATGATTGAATACAAGTTTACATTTTCTCTTCTTCTCTTGTCTTTTGTCTCTTGTTTCATTTCTTTAGTATATTACAACACGTTATCAGCACGAAAGCTCTTGCTAGCCGGTTCGTAATCGTCCGTTGGTGGTAAGAGATATTTGCAAAATCCCTTCTTCTCTAGCATATCTTTTATTTTATATTTCGGGATAAAGTATTTGTCTTAAAGATAAGGGTTATTTTGATATCTGCACAAAACCTCAAGGTTAATTAGTACTCTTCCCTATTTTATGAGCCGAAGTGGAGTAATTTGTTGACCGTACCATGTGACCTATTTGATTTTCAATTGAGTTTTTGTGGAAAAAGCAAAAGATTGAGGTCAAATATTATCATAATTAGGAGTTAATATTGTTGAATAAGTTTGAAAGCCTCTCATATGAAGACCATAATTTTCCCCTTCCCACACATTCGTATGCTCTTCAATAATTATAAATAATTTCAAAGAGGATACATGTTATGCTCCCGGCGTATTTATAGATCTAGTCATCTCCAAGTCCAATATTATATGATCACTAGGAGGAAAGTTAATGACCTTATTTTTATGTATGAAATCAAACCCATATGAAAGATCAAATCACGGACTCCTGTAATCAACGAATGCATGTCTTTGTATATAAACACACAGGTGTATGTAATATGCGTTAAAAAAAACACTAATCCATGGGCTAAATCCTAGTTGTTATTAAACTAGGGCATTTTTTTTGTATTACGTCTACCCAATTATGGAGGTTGAATACAGTAACTTGTAACTTGATACTCGAAAGGTTTTATTTATTTATTTATTCTTGTTTCTTCATAATTATCATCTTTCAAAATCATGTTTGCTTCAGGCAAACTGGCATGATGTTTTTCACCTTGTTTTGCCATCCCCTTTGAGTCCTTTTGATCTATGGAAACCAATAATCTTCCCTCAAACGCAACTGGCAGACTGAATCAGAACTCTTTGGATTTTAAATACATGACTAAATATGATTCAGGTCTGTACCAAATTATCTAGCAGCTGAAACTCTGTAAGCAGAACATTATAGACAGTGATAAAATTGATCGAAATTTTTTTCCCTATTCCACGTAAATAATATTGTACTCCAGCAGCAGTACATGACCAAGAATTGAACTTAGCATTCTGAATTGATTAGTAGTCGTAGAGAAGCACAATCAATTGATGATTAGAAATCACAATGTTAGACTAGTTGGCTTACGAGTTGTGTTTGGAGCACATGCCACAATTCAGAAAATTACTTATACGCGTGGACAAGGGGGAGGCTATGAACATAGTAGGAGATCTTATCCTGTAGCCATTTTATGATTTTAAATCCTCGACTGAATACAATTCAACAAGTAACCTTGTACTCTTACAATAGTATAACTAAAAGCATTATGAACTAATCCTTGCATTAGTAGTTGTTTAAAACACAACCAGATGTTGTGAGAAACCAAAATGCAAGTTTAATTGGTTCAGTCGTAGTGCCTGAAGCACATGTCATAATTAAAGCTAATATTCATAAACTTGGACGAGGGAAGGTAGTGGACATTGAAGTGGATCCTATTGAAGTGGTCAAGGTAAGCTATTTGTTTTTTTTTTCTATATTTGGATTATATGCATTTGTCAGATAATTTTAATTTATCTTGATTTTGCTTTAAACTCTTGTGAACCTATGTGGTTTTTATTCATATGTGTATATTTTATAATTTATCCGACCTAAAATACACCATGTTGTGATGAGTTTGAGATTTAGGGACCCAAATTTTTTTAAACTCTGGCATGAGCGATTGGGTCATCTTGGGTAAAATATGATTCGTCGGATTTCCTTAAATTAAATGGGGCATTCAAACCAAATCCGACCAACTTCATATCACAATTTTCCCCCTTTTATCTAATACGTGGTGAAGAAGCGAAACATTTCCCATCTGCGTATTCTTTATTTGCAGTCCATGTTTATATATCACCACCATAGCGTACCTCAATGGGACCTCGGTGAAGGTACATACATTTTTTATGAAACTCCGTTAATAATTTAGTACCTATGGCCCATGTTAGGGGATCAATTTATAATTTAGTACGCTGACTGTATTTTTATTGAAGATCAATTCTCGACATTAGGGGGAGATTAGTGCCCAAAATATAATATAATGTCAAGAAATTCCATTGGTGAAAAAGATCTTCAATATTTATATCCACGTACTAGTCAAACTGAACCAGAAGTTCAAATGATAATCTGCTAAGAAAAGAATGACTAAGCCCCATATTCATGTTGAATATATCATTGATGATTTGGTATGCCAGAAGCATATTGTGCCAGAAGCATATAAAACATGTTAGTGTAAAAGATAAAAGTCCGGGGCAAACTAAATTCTATATAGAAAGATAGTCACTCCCATAACCTCCGGAAGAGGTTCATCCTGAAGATGGAATCTCCAATAAATTGCACGTGCACTTGATAATCATAATATTGGAGATGCGGAACGGCCAAATCCAATTGTTAAGGGAAATGACAAGGATTTGGTTAACATAAAATAAGAATTAAAGTGGCCACGAATTTGTAAAAAATGAGAAATATATGATATAAATATAAAAGTTGTCGACAACATAGTTGCCTCTACAGTTGCTCTTACTATCTCCGAAATTAATCTGGATCCAGAACCTATGTCGGTAATAGAGTGCTTGAAGCACTCGGACTAGGTGAGATGGAAAGTGGCAATTGAGGCTGAGCTGAACTCGCTAAAGTATTTTGAACCTATAGTCTATATATCCCTGCAGTATATAAATGAGAATTGTAAGGTGGTGAGATATAAAGCGAGATTCATAGCTCAATGGGTTCACGCAGAGACCCGACATCGATTTAGATGTAAAATATTCTCCTATTAGTGATTGTATTACGTTCCGCAAGTTAATACCTATGGCAGAAACTATGAATTTATATATGCAGTATATGTACGTCATGACCACATTTTTATATGAGTCATTAGACGCTAATATGTTTATATAAAAGTCCCTGATGGACTTAAAATTCCTGAATTAAGAGAAAACGAGAATCGCAACATGCATAGCATTAAATTATGAAGGTCGTTATACGACTTGAAATAGTCGGGTAGAATGTGGTATAACCGACTGAGTGAGTTCCTCCTGAAGAGGAGATATGCAAATAATGATGTATGCCCTTGTGTGTTTATAAAGAAATTTGAAAATTGTTTCTATATTATATCAGTCTATATTAATGATATAAATGTTATTAGAATGCACAAGGAGCTTACAGAAGCTAGCTCATGCCTAAAGACAGAGTTTGAAATGAAAAAGTTGGGAAAACCAAGTATTGTCTTGACCTGCAGATCGAGCATATTCCTAAAGAAATATTGGTATACCAGTCAACCTACCTGAAGAAGGTCATGGAGAGATTTTAAATGAATAAATCTCATCTACTTAGCACACCAATGATCATCCGGTCCCTCGAAGTGGATAAAGACTCATTTAGACCCAAAGAAGATAATGAAGAAATGTTAGGGCCAAAGTTCCCTATCTGAGTACCATTAGAGCATTTTTTTATCTCGCAAATTGCATCAGGCCTGATATTACATTTACGGTGAACTTGCTAGCAAGGTATAGTGCTTATCCTAGAAGGAGGCAATGAAATGGCGTTAAACATTTCCTTCGCTATCTTCAAGGTATAAAAGATCTTGGACTATTCTATAATAGAAATCAAGATATGACATTGGTGGGCTATTAGAATACTGGCTACATATCTGATCCCCATAACGCCAGATCTCAGACTGGTTATGTTTTTCTCTGTGGTGGTACTGTCGTTTCTTAGAGGTCTGTTAAGCAGACCATGGTGATTACTTCTTCTAACCACTCAGAGATTATTGCTTTATATAAGGCCTCACGAGAATGTGTATGATTAAGATCGTTGATACGACATATTTGTGGCTCATGTGGTCTAACGAAAGATGATATTCCCCCCTGTCCTTTATGAGGACAATGTATCTTGTGTTGCACAAATGAGCAGTGGATATGTAAAAGGAACCATGACAAAACATATTACGCCAAAATTCTTTTATCCACATGAGCTCCAAAAAGAATGACGAAATCACCATCAAAAAAGTTCGCTCAAGTGACAATCTTACAGATTTGTTCACTAAATCTCTGCCAACATCAACTTATGAGAAATATGTTCACAATATGCATAGACTTGAAAGACTATCTTCTTCAGGGAGAGCAAATTCTTAAAGAACAATCCTGAAGATTGGGCCCTGAAGGTCTATTATCATAATTTGCCTCTTTTCGCTAAGTTTTGTCCCACTGGGTTTTTCTTAGCATAGACTTAGAAGATTGTCATCATCAGGGGGAGCAAATTTTTAACGGAATCCTGAAGATTGTGCCTTGAAGGACTATAGTTGTACTCTTTTTTCCTTTTGCTAAGTTTTGTCCCACAGGGTTTTCTTAGCTAAAGGTTTTTAATGAGGCAACTAATGCAACACAAGTTTGGATCCCGAAGATCTATAGTTGTACTCTTTTTTCCTTTGCTAAGTTTTGTCCCACAGGGTTTTCTTAGTTAAAAGTTTTTAATGAGGCAACTAATGTAACAAGAAACTTCTAATGTCGTGTACTCTTTTCATCGACTAGTTTTTATCCCACTGGGTTTTTCTAGCGAGGTTTTTAACGAGGCATTGACATCTCGAAGTAATGTCCAAGGGGGAGTGTTGAAATCTAAGAGACATTTTGTGGAAATCTAAAATACAAAATGTATGTGGATATTACTTTGTATGTAGACTATTAATTTCATGTCCTTTTGTATTCCATCATGTATCTATAAATAGTACGATGTATGGAAATAGAATGATTGAATACAAGTTTACATTTTCTCTTCTTCTCTTGTCTTTTGTCTCTTGTTTCATTTCTTTAGTATATTACAACAAAAACAAAGTTATTTTTCTGACATATTGATTTAGGAAATAACATTTTGTTAGAACAGGAACAAATTGACTATTTTAAGTCCTGAAAATTTAGGCCCGAAGATTCTGTGTTAGCAGTATGCGGATAATACTCTCATATTTTGTCAAGCTAATAGAGAACATCTGACGGCATTAAAGTTAACTCTTATGTGGATATGAGCTTGTATCAGGTTTACATAGTAACTTCTCTAAGAGTGTGCTCATTGCTTTGGAAGAAGAAAAAAATCCTTCATCTCAACAGCAGCCAACAACAGATTTTCCTATTACTTATTTAGGGACTTCTCTTAGACTTGCAAAATTACACAGATGATTGGTTTCCCTTGATTGATACAATTGAAACAAGATTGACTACTTGGAAGAACAAAACATTACCTTGATCAATATAACAAACTTGCAATGTCTCATACCCGTACCCGTACCCGTACACATACCCGTAGCTTGATTAGAACATTTTACTCATTATAACACATGTTGTCCATATCCATATAAAGTATTAACGCACCAAATTTCAAGTTGTTATGCAAATTTTAACCTGCACAAAAAGAAAGCTGCAAACTGGAATGTATTTCTTGGTGATAATTAACAAGTATTTGCTAAATAAACTTGTTAATTAAAACCATCTTATGTCTGAAATACTAGTATAGAACAAAATAAATAAATTGCAAGAAGTTCTCCAGAATTTAGTGATACTCCATCTTATGTCCTCCACCCACAAAATAAAAATGTTGGAAATTGAAGCCGCAGAACTCTAATTAAAAACCCAAGTTAAAAATAAGAATATACTTTCCAGTCTTATCTTGTCTACATCTCTACTAATTTTAAAACTTCACGGTATTTCGGTGTACCCCTGTATTTTAAACAACGTGCATCCGTCAAGGCCACCCTATAGTCTGCTGCATTCAAAACTCCAAGTGAAATAATGTTCTTCTTCAATTGAGGAACAAACCTTACTTCAACCAACTCCCGAATCACCCCGTCACTCATCTTAATACGAACGGTACCGATACCACCAATAGAGCATTTGTGATCATTACCCATGAGCACAACATCCCCTCTTTTTAACTCCTGAAAGCTGGAAAACCAATCCCTCCTAGGGGAAATATGATATGAGGCACCCGAATCCAACATCCACTCATGGAGTCAGCAATACAAACTGACGGAAGTGCTGGGCACGAATAGCCCGAAGAATCTGAATCTGAAATATCACTACTAGCCTTGGCAACATTCACCTCTAAAGCTTCAATCGCTTTCCCCTTATTCTTCCCGGCTCGATCATTCAATTTTGTGCATTCAGCTTTCCAATGTCCATCTTCTTTATAAAAAGCACACTGATTCCTACGAATTCTAAAATGTGCCCCTCTAGACTGTGACCTTCTACCTCGGTTTGGACTCTTTGCTCTTACAACCAATGCCCCCGCTACTGGCTCAATAGAAGTCTCCTTATCCTTCTTCCTAAGTTGGTAATTCACAAGTGCAGCGATGACCTTACTATATGAAAGAGATGCCTTCCCATTAATAAGAGTAAGGACGATGGTCTCATATTCCTCGCCGGGTAAGAAACTCAACAATAGCAACGCCTTGTCCTCATCTTCAACAATAACATATACATTCATCAAATCTGCAAGAAGCTTTGTGTAGTGGTTCATGTGATCACCAATGGATGTCCCCTTCTTCAATTGAAAGCGATAAAGACTCCTCTTCAAATACAAGCGATTTTCGACGCTCTTCGTCAAGTACTTACTCTCTAGGACTTCTCAAATCTTCTTAACCGAAGTCTCATTCATCACATCATATTTTACATCTTGAGTGAGACAAGACCTAATCACACCACACACCGTTATATTTATTTTCTTCCAAACCTTCTCATCAATGTCATCCGGTTTCCCGTCCAACTCCAACGTATTCTGCGCATTGAGTGCATCCAAGACTTCGCATCGCCAAAGTCCAAAGTTGTTAGTATCGTTGAACTTCTTCATGTCAATCTTCATCTAGTGGATATTCAAACTTTGGACAGTCTTCACGCTTGAAGAACCACCTTCAACACCTTCTTTCTCGACCATATCCTAAACACACCAACAACCAATATGGAAAAAATGAAGAATAGATCCAAAACTGATAAAAGAAAGAAGCTTTACCAAAAAGATCTCACATTTCTCACCAACTGAAACCTTAGACAAGCTTCCCAAATATATCTACTCCTCCAAATAGCCCAAGCGTAGCCCGTGCTCTGATACCAATTGTTGGGAAAAACTCGTGTCAAGGAACCAAACCAACTGCCGATCAAAGAAGATAAAATCCAACCAAAATTAATACACAAACTCAAAACACTAATTTTAACGTGGTTCGGCAAATTGCCTACGTCCACGGGGTAAGAAGGAGATGGGGTTTTCACTAATAGAGAAGAAGAGTACAAATTGATATTACAAATCACTCGAAGGAACAAACTAATCTCACCACAAAGCTCTTAATCTCTCCAAATAAACCATAATCAAATAGCTCAGAAAATACCTCTTTTCTGTGCTCCAAATATCCCAAACTCTAGCCTTTAAGAAACCCTAGAACGTGTATTGGTATTTATACAAACACCAAAACCCAATAAGAACAGGAAACACAAAACAGGCCCTAACCCGATTGGCGATCAACCGCCCCAAGCTCGCGGTCGACCGCGATCCAGCGACAAAGACCAAATTCGCCTACAGGGTCTCGCGGTCGACCGCTGCGATCGACCGCGCCAAATACAGACTCCTACTCTGGCTTGTGCACGTTCGCAGTCGACCGGCCTTACGTCGCAGTCGACCGTGCAGCTCCAAAACAGTTCCCTGTGTTTCAAAAGCATGTTCTTCTCCAAAATTCTTCGCGATTTCTTCAATGAACTGGTATATATAGGAAAAATTAGACTCTCTTGAGTTTCTAACTCTCGTCCATCAAAGTTCTAATAGCTAATTGAATTCAAGTTACATCTTATTTGTATGTATTGAACGAGACTTTGAGTGCAGTACGGTGATTTGGATGACATTTAAAGGATATCTTGGGAAGTCAAAAGTTTCGACACCTATATCCTCTTTTATTTATAATAAATAAATAAATAAATAATATAATATAATATGATAAATATAATATAATATTATAATAATAAGTAGTATATAAGTATGGATTAATTTTTCTCCTATTTAACGAATATGAAGGTTCCTAAGTCCTAAAATGCATTTCAAAATTTGACAGCTATGCATTTATTGATGGCATATAGGCAGAGCAATTAGATTTGTCCACTTAATATTCTACTATAGTCTATAGATAGGTATGTTAGCTTTCATCTTGTCTCTTGCTCAAACACGCATCCAAGTGTCCAAAATCTTTTATTAGTTATCACATTATCACATTGAAGAATATAAGCTTTTCTTATGCAATCAAGAAGGAATCGCCCTTATTTTCTATGCTAGCCATTTAAATTTTAGGCGCCATGTTGTCTCCATCAGAATTGTTCGCAAACTTGGGTGGAGTTCAGCTGTAGTTCTCACCTTAAAAGTTGTCTTTGTATTGCCTAAAGATATTCTCTAAAGCTCAAAAAACTTTGGAACTGATTTCATGGATATATTCTCTCCAAAAATGCTTTTTGGCTCAGCGCTTTAACGCGCGAGCCAACTCGCACAGAGGCAGTGGGGTGGGACGCACTGTGCTAGTGGGGTCCACCCTTGTTTCTGTGTGAGTTAACGCGCGAGCCAAAAACAATGCTCTATTCTCTCCCATGGAGGGGGTGTTAGATTCTCACATTCTCTGCTCATTATCACATCAAGAGACAAGCTAATGTATCTTTCTTTTGACATGTGTTTGCGTGTACTAATGTAACTGAAGTCGAAACGTCCAATGAGAAGTTTTTATAAAACTATCCTCTTTTTCATGAGTTGTAATGAAATTAATAGAAGCAAAAAAAAAAAGATGTGCTAAAATAAATCCCAAAATATGGGTTCAAGTTTTAGTTTACAACGTTTACTGCGTTCAACTGTTCAAGACATAATGGCAGACTATATAAATGATAAATGTCTAAATTGCATTTTTTTTCTCCTTAAGAATATATTAAAGTTATTTGCGAATCATAGACAGGATGGCCGAGCAGAAAAGTCTAAAGTTTTACGAGGCAAAAAAGTTCACACTAGAGGTTATGTGAAAAAACAAACGAAGTTTATGGGCTTCGCTTAAAATTAACCATAGTAATTAATATCAAAGTTTGATAGCATCATAAATGAATTTTGGAATATTTGCATATATATACCTCCTATATCTTACATATTTGCAATTTACCTTCTAAATCTTGATATTTACAAAACCAACCCTCAACGCATTCATATTGTGTTTTTCCACCTCTCCAACAACTCAACATTATTGGTTTCTAAATAGAGCATGTCAAAAAAATTTAATAATCTCCAATAGATTTTGCGATATTTTCTGTTTAAAGACTAAAAACTGTTGAGTGGCATATATGCAAAAACCGCATGCTTTTTTCAAGCTATTAAGGATAATTTTGTAGATATGGAAGATGTGAGTGGCATATATGCAAAAACCGCATGCTTTTTTTTGCACAAATAGACGCGAACAAATAGCCTCGGAATATTCGATAATTATACTATTTTCAGAGCTTAATCTCTTTGTCCTCTTTAAAATAACTCCAATCCCTTTCTCGCTTCAAACTGCCATCTAGGGTTCCAAATTTAGGAAATTGAAATCCAACTGAAAATGGAGCAGACCTTCATCATGATCAAGCCCGATGGCGTCCAGAGAGGCCTCGTAATTTAAAATAAAAAATCTTTCTTTATTTTTATTTCCTTACTGATTTTTTTTTCTTTTGGTTATTTGGTGACATTAACTGCTTTTTTTTTTGGGTATTTGGTGACATTAACTGCTTATAAATCTTTGATGATTTCAGGTTGGAGAGATCATTAGCCGATTTGAGAAGAAGGGCTTCTATTTGAAAGGTATTTTCTTTTGGATTCGGTATTCCTTTTATTATTTGTAGGGATTTATGAATTTTTTTAGGAATGTTAATTTTTGCGTGAAAAGTTGATGAAAAAGTATGGATATTTTAGCTCATTCAGGTCTATAATTGTAACTTTAAAAGAAGAAAGGACTGAAATTAGTTAATTTTGATTCAAGAATTATTGGACTCTAAAAAAAGTACCAATTTTGGGTTTGCTAGCGCTGATTATGGTTACTTTTTTCTTTGTTCAAATTTAAAATAAATTATGAATCTTGGATAACTAGTGATTTGATTTTCATCAAGGAAAAAAAAAGTGGATTTTATGAAAGCTTGAACTTTCTATTCTGTGCTGTTTCGGGCGTAGGTCCACGCTTGTGATTCTAAAAAGATACTATGAAATTTGGATAATGCACTAATGGAACAAATTAACACAGACAATATTCGTTGCCGTGCATTTTTTTAAACAAACTTTTATATTTCATTACAAAATCAACCCAGTTTACATTTAATTACAAAAATCAGCCAACTTTCAAAAAGTAGGTCAATTTTTTTATAAAAAAAGCAGATTTCTCAAATACCTACCTGGGATTGGCTTGGTATTTAAGAGATTTGTCTTTAAAAATACAACCAACTTTTTGAAAATTGGTTGATTTTTGTGATTATATTTGAAATGAGTCAATCTTTGCAATTAAATATTAAAGCTGGTTTTTAGAAAATTTGTCCTTTCTTTTTACACACATATTAATTGGTAGAGTAAATGTGTGAATCTTTAGGTATTGAGTATTTCTATTTTAGTCTTAATTCTAATAAACTTTCACCATGCTTTTATTCTAAGAAAAGAGTATAGAACTTACTTAGGGTTGGATACTTTGATTTAAGTACATGTTTTCTGAATGTAAGGAGAAATTTTGATTCTTGTGTTATTGGTAGTTTTAATAAAAGCATATCCCTCTTTTTTTCATAAGAAACTATGAAACTATAGTTATGTATACATTTATCTATTGATATGGGGTCTTTTGATTTCAGCAATGAAGCTTATCACTGTGAACAAATCCTTTGCTGAGAAGCACTACGAGGATCTTTCCTCAAGGCCCTTCTTTCCTGCGCTTGTTAACTACATTATCTCTGGCCCGGTGGTTGCCATGGTTTGGGAGGGAAAGAATGTTGTTTCCACTGGTCGCAAGATTATCGGTGCCACCAATCCAGCAGACTCTGCTCCTGGCACTATTCGTGGCGATTACGCCATTGTAATGGGGAGGTAACTTTGATTTCTACTTATTGTTTCAAAGTAGTGAATTATTATTCTTAGTCCTTCTATACATATGAAAAATGTTCACTTTTGCTCTATGATAGAATAGCAAGTCTGTGTTGTTAAATTTTGATGTTTGTCAAGGATAGGCGGGCTCAAACTACAGTATTAGTGTGTATATGTCTATAATTAATCAGGAGTTTTTGATGGAACACTCTTGATTATGACAAATATAATTGTGTAAATTGGATGAATGATTCCCATTTGGGTAGCACCTGCCGTATACAAAGTGGAAAAAATATCTGAGTGGTTGATGGTATTTCTAAGGTTACCTGTTTACAGTTCTTGTCTGCATTATATATATGGAGCATTTGAGGCGTTCCATATGTATTGGCATTTAGAGTCTTGAGGTCATGCAGTAGAGAAAAATAGTCTAATTTGGCTTGCTATATGAAATTTAGGTTATCAGTGAGTGAGGTACTTATTTTAAGTCATAGAGGGTCATCAGATTGCTTTGAAGCCAAAGCCCTAAATAAAGGTTGATTTTCTTAATTTTCCGCTGATTGTTTTTAAGTTGTCACAGCCTGAAATGTTGTGATGGCAACTACACCCCTTTATCTAAACCATTTTAGTGGTCTAAGTTCTGTTTGTTTTCTGAAGTCGTAAATTTATTATCTGATGATATCAGACAGTAAACGTGAAAAAGTGTTCTTAATTGCTTCTGGGTAACTTATCTCTCTAACTTCTGTCATGCAGAAACATCATCCATGGAAGTGATTCAGTTGAGAATGCAAGGAAGGAAATCGCACTGTGGTTCCCTGAGGGTATCTCAGAGTTTAAGAGCAGCCTTCACCCCTGGATCTATGAGTAAATCTGCCATCTTTGCCTCTGCTGCTGCTGCATTATCCAGAGACTTACATGGATCTAGCCTTTTAATTAAGTGCCATAACTGAATTTTTTTGGCTTTTGAGTATCAGAAAAACACAGTGAACCTGTGGAACTTGTCGCATGGTAATTATGCGTCTTCAATAATCACCTCTTTCAATATGTTTGGCCGCGGATTGTTTTGTGAACTGTGGCTTGGATGGGCCTTGGGGCTCTTGGGGTCTCTATGAATTCTAGTAATATTTTTGTTTGCTTTTAAATATATATATATTTTTTTGGCTGCCTACATCACGAATTTGTCAATTTCTGGTTAATGTTTATATTCATGCATGTTAGATCCATTGTGTTTATCAAGTGATGTTTCTGTGAATATAATTAAATAACTATTTAATTAACCCATATAGTTTAATTAATTTGGGAGTAGTCACAGCATCCTTAATTAATTAAAACTATATAATAATGTTTGTTATATCACTTGTTAAGGATCTTATCTAGAAAAGTAAACATTAATTGTGATTAATCGGATGTGATATAATAAATTTTATCCCACAGGAATTTTTATTATATTTGTATGATTAATTAGGATAAAATGTCAAATTATATTTTCTAATTTAC
>BQKN01064737.1:502239-517718 GCA_022839385.1 Asparagus kiusianus
TCAAAATTAGAGCAGGTATAGGGACCCGAAAATATATGTATATATACCTTTTTTACTCTCTCCATCAAAGAGCAATAAATAGAATTAGTGGGCAAAGTGGTTGGTTAAGTCATAACCAACTCTCTTGACGATGGGAAGTTATTGGACCACTTTGTGGTAATCAAAACCAACACTTGGAAGTTCTGATGTGTTTACGTTTTCTTATGTAATGCATCTATCTTGTTTGTATTGCGTTATATTTTTGCAATTCTGTCGGTTTTGAACCCAAATTGGGAACTGGGATCTGGCTGCTATGACTTTTTTCTTTTGGACGCAAAGTTTTCTTTCAGTTTAAGTTCGTCATAAGAAACTGCACAAGGAGTTGCCAGAGATACATATCAATAATGTTGCACCAAGTAATCTGAGTTCATTAGTTTAAGATTTTGTTGTCAACTTTCACCGTAATGGAACATATGGTAAGAATCTTTGCGAGAGAGAAAAAATTTAACTTGATATCAGATTTTAAGACTTTGGTATTTCGCTACATTGGTGGTAGAGACTCAAATCAGGGAAGAGGCGAATTCAGACGGCACTCTAAAAGAGTTTTACCCGGCACTGTGATCTCTCTGAGCAACTATCAGAAAATTCAATTTCCCTGATATTCCCAATTTGTTTCCGGCTATGGTTCCATGCTTCATTCATCTTTTATACTATTTATGGAATTCAGCTCCCATTCTGCTTCCCTTTCAGACTATTCTTTTTGTTTCGCTAAAAATAACTTGAGAATATTACAGTCTCATGATGTCATACTACACGAGTCTAATGCTGTCAAGGTCTGCTTTAGCGGTAAGAGATCAGATTGAGGCCTTTATATCAAGTTTTAAATTCAAGACCAGCCTACAGCATGTCCCAAAAAAAGGGGGGTAAAGGATAAGTAAAAACCTTAATATGAACACATTCCGAAACAACCGTGGGGGTAAAAACACAATATCGAAACACGAGGAATATCTGAAAAATCGAACAAGCCAAAACGAACTATTTTCAACTACCAAGCAAGGAGTCCATAGGAGGGCATGTCTTCCACCCTTTGAATGTCTTCTAATAACAGCTCTCTTTCAAGTTGACGGCGAGCAGCTTTCATTACCGACTGAGCACAAAGAGATATTGAAACAAAAGAGGGTTAATTAGGGAACACATAGTAGAGTGGTTATTATAACCTTTTATTTTCATAAGTGAGGAAATGCATACATTGAACTCCATGTATGATGCACGCATCTCAAGCCAAAGATGATCCATCAACTTGAAAGTTATGCAGTACAGAACATCAAAGGCTCGCTCATTTTCTGTACCATAGTCAGAATGCAGAGTGACATAAGAATACGAACAATAAACTCGCGTAAAAAAAAAAGGAAGTATCATCCTTCGTTGACATTCGACCATAATCGATCCTTGGTTTTCTCCTATATTGTCAAGCCCTTAAAAAAGAGTCCAAAATGACATTTTACATCATGAGAATTGTTAAAATAGCAAGCCCTTAAAAAAGAGTCCAAAATGAGATTTTACATCATGAGAATTGTTAAATAGAAAATTCTGCAGAAAATAAAGCTTGCACTTTTTCAAAAAATAACAAAAGGTGTACTAGGGTGAAAGTGCTTGAAATTCTAAAACATTTCACGGACACAAAACTTGCTTTCTAAATGTTAAATTGCTATCATGATAATATGAACAGAGCATGTGAATTAATATGAATACACAAATGAGAAGGGAAATTAAACTTCATCAAATATATACAGTGGTAAAATGTACTCATCAAATCCCAGTCTTTCCCTTTTTTGATATGTGGCTTTGTAGGTGAAACTGGATACAGGTATTCGTAAGTGATTTCAACCAATTTAAATATTACACAATTAAATGTGTTAAATTTATGCATAGTTTGAAGAGTAAAAGAAAAGAGGATGGGGTTTGAACCATATGCTGTAGTGAAGATCAAACTTATGACTTTCAGATGGTGGACCCTAAACAAAATGGTATGCTCAAATTTGTCCGACATATAATCTTATCACGGAAACTCTTACTCTGTGGTTCTTAAATAGGAAAAATTCTGAGCAAAATAATTCCAATACAAGTATTCAGATACCTGAAAGTAGCTTTAGGAAAACCGCTCCCATCATTGTCCTTGGTTTGACTGCAATTGAACAAAGTAACTGCCATTAATGTTCATTAAAGCACTATTAGTTGAAAGTTACTAGAAGTATTACAGCATAGATTAACTATCTAACTACATAGCCAGGTTGTCATATTTATTTAGAGATTGCATTTTTTTCATCATCTTATAAGCTATATAGCCATGAAATGTACAAACCAGTTTGAAGATCAAGCATCTGTATTAGCATAAATGTTATATTCACACCAGCTACAGCGAATGGATATTCCCAATCAGATCGGTTGCCCTCTAGCTTTCGGAGAAGATCCTGAAAGGTTTTCTGCATGAAAAAGAGTTACCTCAGCTATTAGATGGAAGGCAGCTTAGATGAATATAGGTCTTCAAGATAGTAGATTATCATATTGCAGAATTTAAAAAGTCTTCAGTCACTATAATTTTTCTAAGACCAGCATTCAAACTGAATAATTTATTTAGATGTCACATATGTGCAAGTATAGCCTTACCAAAGGTTAATGATGATAGATTATCACTAGATATATTTATGATGATATATAATGACTTTCGTTGTTGTTGTTGTTGTCATCGTCATAACACAATAACCCTAAAACAGGAAGTACTACTCATGATACTCATGGATAGTATAGGCACAAGCCAATGCTTTCTTTACTAACATTTTGAGATTAGCTCTCAGCTAAAAACAAGCAGTGACACATGTTCAAGTAATGAAATAATCTCCCAATGGGGAACTTGTGAACACTACAATTGCTGCTTCGTTCTGGTTACATTCTGTATGTATCACACAGAGTAAAAATTAAGAAAAAGCACTTACAGGATAAGTCTTTGCAAAGAACAGCAGATTCTCCAATGATATGAAACCACCACCCCTGCAATAAAGATCAAGAACCATTTGTCAATTGTAAATCTGAAAACAAGTGAACTGAGAGTCAAGGCATAAGTCCAAGCTTACATTGTTGATGCAACAAATATCATATACCTGAAATCTGTAGACGGATCTTTTCCTTGCCATCCCATTTCCTTCCATTGTTCAGATATCAAACCTCTGAGTTCAACTTCAGGAAAAGCTGCACGCCAGAGAGCTCTTAAGGCTTCCTACAAGTTTCAAAATTGGAAGTGATGACAATGTTAAAAGACTTGCCAAAAATTAGAGCATTTTATTTGCATTTACAAGATGAAAAGACAACTATCAAATTCAAAGGTCAAAATAATCCAGACCAAGAACAAATTGGCTAAAAATATATTACTTTGCTTCTTCTCCTAAGGAGGTACTGTGGACTTTAATATATGTGCATGCATGTTAGAAAAATACATCCTCCCTTGGACAAACCAAATAGGAAACAGATCTAGTGTTCATGCATGTCTGAAAGTGCATGTTCTAACATCTCAACCAAATCAGAAATAAATTAAAGAAAAGATATGGGTAATCGCACCTTATTGTTCATCTTCATAGATAGAAATGAATCAAGATTTGTATGTATTTCTTTGCTTAATATACCATGCAAATGCCTATATAAATCAAGACTAATGTAATGATTTAACACAGAGAGGAGAGTCCCAACTGTGGAGATGGAATCCATGGCAATGGGAGTATTTTGGAAGAATGACTCTAAATCTTTTGCCCTTTATGCTCAGAGGCATAGAGTTTGAACCCATCTTACCCGTTATTTAGGGTTCTTTGAAAGGTAATAAAAGGTTCTTCCTCTCCCCCTTTCCTTTTTAAAATATACGAAGTTCTAATTTCCAGCAAAAATTACTCGCAGAAATCTGGTCCTGGGAAGCAGAGTTAAGCACAATGGATGAGGTTTAGAATATAAATTCTAAAAACTCTCTGATTTGTGAAAAAAATTTCTCCTCTTCTTAAGAACTATGTAATGGGATATGGAAGGCACGATTATGTGAGGGCAAAGCAACTTCAACTTTTTCTATTGTAAATTGAGGTTATATACAAGGCATTGGTTACTTTCTTTTTTACTTTTCTCTTCGTTACTGGCAACTTGTAATACTATAAGTTAACCTGATGTGTGTTGTTGTTTGCATCTGAAAATCATACCATATTATAGGAAGGAGTTATGCCACAAAACCGACTCTTAAGAAGCAACCAATAAGAAGACGCCACGTGTCTAGCCAAGAGGTCAGTAACAAAGCCAGATGACTAAGCATCATCTCAACCAGTCGAGGTCCTTGTTTACACTAACAGAGTCTGGACACTATAAAGGTCACAATCCGAAGACTACCTCTTCCAGAACAGCACATGTCAGAAGCAATGCAAAAACAGTTCATCATCAGAATGACAGAATCACATAATGAAAAAGGTACTAATTATTACTGACCCCCACATTACCCTTCCAATTAGGGGTGCATTCAGTCCGAATACGGCTCGGATATGATGCTTATCATATCCATATCCGCTTACCCATCTCGGATACGGATATACCTCGGTAAGAAAAATTTATAACCATATCCACTAAAATCGGATACGGTTACGGATATACATGCGGATATGCATGCAGATACAAAACAGATATGAGAAAACTAGATAGTATTGAGAAAAACATAGTTCATGTGATACAAAAGAGTTTGTTAATATGTCTATTATAATTGAAAAGTTAAGATTAGACATCTTGATCATCAAAATTAACCACAAATCCATAATCTAAGAATCAAAACTATCGTAAGAGTATGACTAATATGTATTCGGATATTTCGGATACGGATACGGATATTTCACTACAAAACCATATCCGTAATCATATCCTATCGGTTATAGATTTGAGTAACCATATTCGTATCCTAACGGATACGGTTACGGATATTTTCTCGGATACGGATACGGTTTAGCACCCCTACTTCCAATTCTCTAACCAATCGAACAGTGAACTTACTTAAACTTACTTAACAGAAGCAAGCAATAATACTTACTGAAGATAACAAAAAATTTATATACTGCAATTATTTTAGAAGATGGGATACAGTAGCATATTGTCCTTCAGAAGAACTAAACACTGGTAAAAAATAAATCCATTTGTCTCCCAATCTATGTTGTTACCTAATATGCAAATTAGCACCTCTATTATTCAAATACTTCCAGCAGAAAGAATGAAGGGAATGGGAAAAGGCTTTAAGAGAACGCAAAGAAGGTATTTAAGGTAGAAGCCTTACAATGATAGTTAGAAGCATAGGCATAATGCCTCAAATGTCAGTGAAGATGCTAGTCACAGAGAAAGTACGATAACTATTTTGATTGCTTACAAAAGATTGAAGTCTTCTTCTCTGATTGAAGTTGTTGGATGCAAAATTGCGGGTGAAACCTAAGCTTGATGAAGTGAAATCTTCTTTCCTGCTGCCTTAAATATCTGTGTTTCAGTTCTTCCTCCAACCTATTTCTTTATACCATATTTAGTCATTTAACCTCAATATCTAGAAATGCTATCAACTCTTCAACCCTAGGTAAATCCTAACAATAGCTACCAATCTAAATTTTATCAACACCTTAATCATCATCTAAGCAACCGTACACTAATTCCATGCCATGTTAACAATGACATGTAGCTTGGTGGGAAGTATGTGAAACCGGGACAAATGAATCCTCATTATATCCATTTTAGTCTCATATGAAGCTTTATCTTAACCACCTTTTGTTTGCATCAAGCTTCCGTAGATAAAGTGATAATACATTTATGTATTTCCTTTAAAAGCATGCATTAGTGTACTTAAAAATGCTACTTGTATACATGCATTGCTTGTAATTTTGATGTTTTCTCTCTTTAAACATGATGCATCAGTATTTAACCAAAATCTATGCCAATTTAACAAATTTATTAATTTTACAGGGGTGTCCTTTTCCAAGAATACATACATTTAAAATGAATTGAACATGAAAGTAAGTAGCAAATAAAATGCTATTGTTAATAGCAAATAACATGCAATTATTAGCACAAAACTCTGATGAAAAACACAACCTGAACAAATCGCTAGTAAAAATTTCAAAATGGCATGGCGTATAAGTAGGATAAGTTTGGACATGATAATCAGGAAACCGACAAGGAAAATGAAATGCTGAATGGCATTAGTACCTGGTGCTCAATCTTGTTACTGTCATAAGTAACATCTATGCGTTCTTGTAGCCTCTGTAGACATTCCTCCTGAGCACAAAAATGAAATCACTCACGTCAGTCAGTATTGACAATTAGCCTTCCCAATGTATACAATGATTAATAAAAAAACTTAAGATGAAAATGAAATTGTCCATTAGATGGTCAGCAATAGGATGCAAAAATTTGCTATGAGTCATGCTGTATAGCTCTTTCATATGCTATACCGCAGGATAATTTTTTCCCCCCTCATGTTCTTTCTCCCTACTTTCTCTTTAACTTGTTCATACATTCACAAGTCTAAAAAATGATGAGAGGTTATGTATCTGTACAAATACTCACCATGTCAAAAGGATTTCACCTATGAAAATGGAAACAAACGTGAAAATAACTTTTCTAGGAAATTAGGGCTTTTAATAAAGCAACAAAAAGACCATTGCAAAGCCTCTGACATTATACTAATCAGTATATAGATTTCTTTTGGCATTCATACTATAATATTAATTATATAAAAAGGAATGTAATTCCCCTTAATGAAACTTATGACTCATCCTTGTGACATGTCATAGGGCTACTTTGATGGAATAGATCTTAAGGCCTTATCTGCTCAGGGTTGTCCTTGCCAGAAAATTGGCACCAGCTCCTGGAGGGCTAGTGTCAACTTCATAAAGCTTTCTCGACATCAAAGTTTAAAATCATCTCCACAAAGGACACCCTTTTGATGAAGGCCTGGATGATGACTAGCACTCTTGCATCCAATATCTAATTATTCATAAGGGAGAAAATAGATGAGTCCCAAATACAGAAGATTAAAGCCAACTGGAAATCCAAAGCTTCCTTCAACATGGCTTATTATCGTCATTGAGGAACAGGTTTAGGGTTGTGTTGGTGAAGTGCTCTTCACAGAGGCTATAATTGTACTTGGTGAGGATCTCCATGGTGAAGAGGCACTGGAGTTTGAGGACGTTGTACACGTGCTAAGTATGAGAGAAAACTAGGTTAGGGTTTATGAGGGGATTAGGGTGGAGGAAAGATTAAAGGTGGTGTTTTGGATCCAAGCAAGGGGAAACAGTCTTTTTTTTTTTTAAATTCACCGTAACAGAAAGGGATGAACATTTCCCTTTTAATCTCAAATAGTAACTGAGATGGATAAAATCATAGTTTAATAAATGATTTGGAGGGTGAATTGGCAGATATGACGATCACATTGGAGCTCTGTTTTCAAGATTCATCAGAACTGAATCTGAAAGCCTTTAGGTGTGTAGTACTAGAAACTGTAGTTGTACCTCTCTTTTTGACAGAATCCAGAAACACCAATCCGAGGAATCATATTATACAAATAAATTTTTATACATGAAATCTCAATATTAACCCACTGAAGCAACTGCAAGTTCCATTTGCTGACTGATGAGTGTTCAATGCCAATCACTTTAGTTTAGGCAAGATGGCCTAATCATAATCAGATGGAATACTTTAGCCCTCTCACTCCATACATAGATCCATGTAATCTTCTCAGCTAACAAATCTTCTCCTGGATGAAAGCCTACAAGCATTCAAACTCCAATCCTATAATTTTTCAAATGTGTGGTTTTTCGTTATTCATCACAACAATTTCATTCCTTGCTTCTCCTTCACTCCACAGCCCACACAAACAAGTTCAATAGATGCCCACACAAATGATTGCCTGAATATGTAGCAAATTCACTAAGTACAACTGAAATTTAATTATTACCTCACAAGATTGCATTCTATAGCAAGCTACATTGAACACAATTGAATTCATGTTTACCTGGCCTTAACAATATTAACTGTAAACAAACAACATTGCAGGAAAGAAAGCTTCATGGAATCACACCTAGTTGGAGCTAGTTCTAGTCATCCTTGCAAAACTACAATCTGAATAACACAACACATAGGATGACAATACTAAGATTTTTTAAATTAAACATTAAACATAAAATTAATTCCAGTTATTAGTTACACTTTAATGCTTCTACAGACTCAACAAGTTCCTCTAATAAAACCTTAATATCGTCATGAAGCTAGAAATTTCACGTCAATGTAAACCATGCAAGGAATGTCAAACCAACAGTTTATTCAAGTCCTTACATCTACAAGCAAACTTCCCTGAGGTCTTCTTGAGTATGTCATACAAACTTTAAATTACTAAGAAAAGGTTGACCCTGGTTATATATTGATTCACTGTCGGAGAAGATATTGACCTGGATAAAAACGTGAAATCCATTTCCAAAGGAATTATAAGCACCTCAGTGTTCCTGAGGGCTCTCAAGTATCTTTTTAAAAGCATTCTTACAAAATTTAAACTGAAGGGTTTTCTTTGCTAGCCAAAGAAGACTAATTAATTTATTTATCACCACATCATTTCTCCACTGTGACAACTAAAGTAACCTGGTTTGCAAATTAGTCTAGGATTTAACTGTAAAAAGAATAGTCATATAATGTGATGCTTGTTCACTGACAAGTGTGAAGTATCCACACTGTGCTTTCAACAATTCTGCTACTACAAGTTTGGACGTACTTGCACAATGTAAGAAAGGCCAGATAGCAAAGACATTTTACAAGAAAACTGTCATAAATACGTAAACAGTTTAGAAGTTAACATTTAATTAGTAAAAAAATGAAGTGCAAGATAACCTGCAGAAGAAAATCTAACTAAATTCTACTGCAAGTTCATAAACATTCTGTTAGTACCATTAAAACAAAAAAGAAAATCATCTTGAATACACTAGCTAAAAGTAAACAAGATGCAGCGCATTATCTAATTTCAGTGTTTCTCAGTGCAACAGCACACAGAAGATTACCTGAGAAGGGGTTAGATCAAATGATAGGCGTGCATCACTTTCTCTTCTCTGAGCACAAACACAAGAGAGGCCCTTCCCGATCCATGCCGTTGACCCTTCGGCTATGGCAATACAACGCAAAAGCTATCAGTTTCAGCATTCTATATCTTCATGATATGATCAAATCATTAAATATTCTCAATCAGTTACAGAAAAATACTTAAATCATTCAGATTATGTACATATGTACAAATATGCAATATGCTTCAAAATATTTTTCTCAACAATTATAATCACTCAGTCAGCTCTCTATTCTTGTCATTACATCTTTAAATTATCTTCGATCAACTTTCATGAGAAAATGTGAAGCGCAGCTGCACTGACATAGGACCTACAGTATTGAGTGATGCTTATTGTATGTTCTTTGTTAGTAATACTGACAAAAATAATCTAATTCTACAAAGTTTTAAAATAAATCAGTTTCTGTGCGTGCATTTCCGCTCTTTAATTCCCCATATTTCATTCCAAAAAACTTCCAAATACTGCAGTACGATACTTTTCCTTTATTAAAGGATCCAGACTGACTATCAAAAAGTTAATCCTAGTATCCTACTGCAAGCCCATAGGAGATACTGATCCTTACTTTTACGTAATACTCTGTATCGTTCCTCTCATTTCAATTGTAATATATTGTCATTATATTCAATTGACTGCCTTTTTTTCTCTCCGGCAACCTCAAGCAACATCCACACTCATCATGACTTTTTCCCGAACAACGACCAGGTTCCTCCTCTCCACTCTAAATTTCTGTTAAGTGTTGACAGTTGAAGACCCCACCCAAAAAAAAAAAAACTTATAAATTAGTGTTAAACTCTTTAATAGTACATATCTTCAAAGACTGGAATCCCTTCTCTTTTACTTTTTCCTTTTAACCTCAAGTTCGGAGAATAAGTATTTATTACGTGCCTCAACTGATCCTCTCAATACAAAATCATACGATTTTACAATCCTCCATACAAAAATTGCCATCTTCACCAATTTGATTCATTCTAACTAAGTCCCAATATTGATGTCAGCCACAAGTTTCTACGGACCCTCTCAACTAAGAATTAGCAGTATACAGTACGTTAACATTTTCACACAAAAAAAGACCTATAAAGACAAAAACCTAGAAAATTACCCTGATTCGGCTCAAGATTCCTTCAAATTACACCCAAAGTCCTTCTAAAACGGCGAAATTACAACAGTTTTGAAAAATCCAATTAAAAATCTCTCTCCAAACGCTAACTGACACAAACCGGTAACCAAACCGAAATTTTGAACTAAACTACTCAAAATATAGAGGTTAATTACCAGAAGAGGAATGGCATCCGCTGCTTCGATCGATACCATGCGAGTGCCTTCTCACCGCCACGAGCTCGTCCATTCTCCTACCCCTCTCCTTGCCCTAGATCGCCGCCGCCACGGGTCGAGGCTCGCCGGAGTCGTCCATGCCGACAGAGATCAAGAATCGACCGTGAGACTTCCTAGTGTTTCCTTCTTGGATTTCCAAATCTAGGTTTTGACGAGATCTTGAGACGGGGGTCGCTGCCTTTTCTTCCGAGTTCGCCTTTTTAAGGACACGGCGCGTTTTTTTCTGCTGCTCCTCTTTTCTTCCGTCTTCTCTCGAGATTCAGGAGGGCGGATCTTTATTCGTTTTTATTTATATATGTTAAAGGTTTTATAATTATTTCGGTGGGGGTTACAAAATCTCGAATTAATAAATAATTAATAAGTTAATATTTTTGTAGGAAGTTGGACTTTATCACAAAAGCCCCTGACATTTGATGTTATTGGGATATAGTTTTATTCTACTTTTGGTGATGGACCATCAGCTGCAAAGAGTGGGAGCATGTCATGGTGGTCCCATGAGTGTTGAAGTTTCTAAAAAGTTTATAAAAGCTGATAAATTATTTCACGGGAAGCTAAAGGAACATGCCCTCTATTGTATCCTGAAAATTACCAAGTCTAATAAACCCTTAAGAGTTGGTCATGTGTTATATCAATGGGCCAAGTCCTATAAATCCGACCTGGGTGTGAACACCCCCAATCTCTCTGTAGTAGTCTGAGTCCAAGATAAAAGATGTCTTCAAGCTGGGATCTGTTAAAGGAATCCGAGTTCGAGATGAAAGGCGTCTTCTACTAAGATTTTACTAGAGAATGTCTCGAACGACTGAATGACATATCAGCTTCACCAACATCATTCACATTTAATGAATGGTCAGTCGGAGCCCATACTTCGCTGCCCAGTTGCCATCGCATTAAATGCATGGCTAGAGTGGTTATGACTTCTCGAGCTGAAGTCATAATGACTCCTCGGACGTCGCTGGCACTTCTGCCATTTGCTCACTGTCACATCTAATGCAAAGATGATTCATTCAACCGACCACCGATACATATAAAGTGCAATCTTTTCGAGGACAAATTTTCAAAACAGACCCTTTTGGGTTTTTAATTGCAAAAAACGACCCATTTCAATCTTATTTATAAAAACCGACCCAGTTGGTTGAAACTGGGTCGGTTTTTGAAAAAAAATTCCCAAACTTCACGGGAGTTCAACTCCCGTGAAGTTTTGTTATGAGAAAAACTTCACGGGAGTTCAACTCCCGTGAAGTTTTCCAAAAAAAATTAAAAAAAACCGACCTGTTTTCAGCCAGGGGGCTGAAAACAGGTCGGTTTTTATAATTTTTTTCAAACCCGGTCTTTTTTTGCAAATAAAAACCCAAAAGGGTTGCTTTCAAAAATTTGTCCATCTTTTCGATCGACTACACCAACCCAATCAAATTATCAATGTGCCCTCACGAATTCTCTATAAACGGTGAATAATCCTACTACACCAAGGTATGTTGGGATAAAACCCTGAACTAGATCCTACATTCTGATAATCAACTTATTTGTCGCTGACTTAATCGTCAAAGGGCACACCAGGAGAAATGTTCTCTGATTCTCTAACAAGTGTTACTTGTGTAGGGATTTGCTTCCTCTTGATTAATCAGCTTCAGAGAAGATTAATAGACCATAAACTCCTCCACATATCCATCCACTCATACAATTAATTTTCGATATAAACACCCTCTAATTAATTCTTTAATAAATTCCTTTATGAATCTGGTTTTATTCTCACTCATACAATTAACTTTCTGACATAAACATCCTCTAATTTATTTCAGTAAATTTCCTTTATGAATTTGGTTTAATATCAATTTTGGTTTTATAGTGATAATTGGGGAGCAACTACATATATTGATTCTTGACTGTTTAACTTATTCCTATTACCAAACGTAATTGTTTGTTTATGTCTAAACAAAACCCTAATAAACTATACCAGATACATTGTCATTTTTTACGGGAATAAAAATAGTTGTTTTTTTTTATTCAGAATTGAACCCAAAATCTGCTTGGATCATATTGGAAACTCTTAACCGTTTGTAATTGATATGACTATCATCATACAAGTTAAAAATGTGATAAATAAGATAACAATGATTAACCTTTAAACATGACAATATATTTTTGTCAAAAAAACATAAATTAGTGTGATTTCAATTTTTTTCAAAAAAGTTTTTTTTATTTTTTATTTTTTATTTTTCCTTTTTTTATCGAAAAATCTTGTAGATCCTGACTTGGCGCGCAACCTTATACCTCATCCAATCAAAAGCTTCATATGTGTCCAATATCAAAATGAGTGATGTACACTTGAAAGCTTAGCTTATTACCATGAAATCAGTGGTCCAAAAAATTGTAGTTGCTAACAGATGCTTTAATTGAAGTAATTGGAATAATCCACTTCAACAAAAGTTCAAATGACACATTTGTCGGTTCAAAATAATTTGGTCTGACAATATTTAATTGAGTAGTGCTAGCAGGACCCGAAAATGGGACAAGTCCATGGGACAATACATGTGGCAAGCTGACGTGTCAATTACAGCTAGTGTTAATTAATGATAATTAACTCCCAATTAAGGGTATTTTTGTTCGAAATTTTCTGCTTCCCTCCAAATTATTTTGGTTCCGAATTTGAACAAGCTCAGCAGCGCTGAGCTTGTGACGCTGCTGCAGCACCACATGCTGCCGAGTTATTCTCCGAAGGCGTCGCTGAAGCATTGCCACCATGGCCACGAGTGGAGCTGGTAAGTTTGATCTGACTGTGAGTTCTCATGGCGATGATGTGAGCTTGGAGACTGGGATGGGGAGTTCTCGCATTGCGGAGACGGTTCTTGATGATACTCTAGTCTGTATTTTGACTGTGGGTAGTATGTTGTTGCGTTAGAGTTGTTCAGTGAGGCTCCGACGCCGGCGCCTGGACCTGCGAGCATGAGTCTGTCTCCGACACCTACGGTGGCTACTCCTGCTCCTGCACGGGAGAGCACGAAGGCTCCTTCGCCGATAGCTGAGTCGTGCCAGCTCCTCCAATGCTTTATCAAATGTGGAACAAGTAAGGAGGAAGAAGAAGGGGTCTAAGCTTAAAACTCTGAAAACACCTTTAATTGCCTTTTTCATTTTATTGGAATACCAAAAAGTACGATAAATATGGAAAAGTTTTGTCCACCTCAGTTGTCTCGTAGATTGGCCCCCTAATTTGGGTCCAAGTGGAATTATTCTATTTACTTATCTAAATTCGTTGATACAAATAATCATTTTCATTCTTTCTTGGGGTTAGCATTTTAAAGTAAACACCGTCAAATTGACTATTTATATTAATGAGGAACAAAAAGGATGTTATATTCTGAACCAAAGTTTCAGGTACTTTCACATAAAGATTTATACTTTTATAATCTAATCTCACAATTTATTATTGACTATGCCTTTATTACAACAATCATTCAAATCGCCAAGTAGATTTCAACTAATAAGAGTTACTCTAAGTAGTTTGCCCGCCACCATCCCCTCCCACCCCACTTTTAGTTGAAGGAAAGAATACAAAACTGTTAAGAATATGAAAGGAAAAATAAAAGAGCAAAAAAGAAAAAAAAGGATATAAGAGGTGCAAAGTGAATAATTGGTAAGTCGACTCACGTGTCGTCAGGACATAGTAGTTGTGGGCGGTGATTAGACTCCTAGATCTTAGGAATGTTATGGGTGTCACCCTAGTTATAGGGTGATGATAAAAAAGCATCTTTAAAGTTTAATTTATATATAAAAATTATTTTTAAAAAGTGTTTCGGATTAGGGCTGTTCGTTTGGCAAAAAAGTTTGGGAAATCAAAGAATAGGAAAGTTATTTTCTATAATAATTATTTTGAGGTTGTTTGGTTGGCTTAAAAAGAAGGAAATTATAGAATAGGAGATGAGATGAGATGAGTTGTCACCTTATTATTGGATGATGTGAGTGATTTTTAAAAAAACTTGTTTTGAGGTTGTTTGGTTGGTTAAAAATATAAGGAAATGAATTGAGGTATATTATTGGATGATGTTCTGATGTTGTTTGTGTTTCGTTTATTTTTAAAAATAAGAAAATAGATGAGATAAGATGAGTTGGAGGTATATTATTGGATGATGTGACACATACTTAAGGAAATCAATTTCTTGTTTTTTTTTTGAGGAAATGGATGGAAAGGAAGGTTCAATGAGATGAGATGAGTTGTCACAATATCATTGGATGACGTGTGTGATTTTTAAAAATGAGATAAGATGAGATGTGATGAGTTGGATGATGTGACACATTTTTGTGTTTGTTTTATTTTTAAAGGTAAGACCAAGTGCAATAGGAGGGGAAAAGGGTGGTTTTTCCATACAGCAGCTAGAGAAATAGGAAGGGAAATTTCAAAAGCTTTCCAAGGGGTGAAATATTTCCCTTCCGTGAAATTGCATGAAATACACTTTATGTGGGGGCCCGCCTCCTATATAAGAAAAAGAAAAAAAATTTAATGAAGAGTGGTCCAATGGGAGAGGAGCACGCAGCCCCATCAGCCCCCACCAACCCCACGATTTTTTACCAACCATGCACATGGAAACGTGCCCTCTCCCCATTGGACCAACTCTTTTTTGTTTTCACCTAATATTTAAATTGTAGATTTGGAGCATAAATAATTCCAATTAAAATTTTTTTATACCATTATTTCTAATTTTTCAAGGTCTATAAATAGAGCCTGAATTTGTGTCATTTGGACACTAAAAAAAATTTAAGATTTTACACCCTTTATTTCTTCCTTTTTGCATTTCTCTCTACTTTCTTCTTCCATTGTCAAGCCTTTTTTGCAACCTTCATGGATCCTTCACAAAATTATAATTTGCCCCCAGGTTACAAATTTCCTAATCCTCAAAATCCTAATATGCAACGCCCAGAATACTCAGAATACGGGGATGCCAGCAAATTTTCAGATGCCGTATATGATGCCGGCAAAATTTGGAACAACCCTCGACTAGATTTACCAATTTAGTGTGTGTT